>RJWM01002148.1:0-135466 GCA_004363535.1 Dasyprocta punctata | reverse complement strand
TCATGCAATACATATGCTTGTGTGTCTGATTTATTTCAGTTATCACTATAGTCTCAAGGTGCTTCCATTTTGCTACAGATGACTCCAGTTTATCCTTCTTTACAGTGAAGTGGTACTCCATTACATATAAATGGTACATTTTCTTTAACTATTCATCTGTTGATGGACATATAACAACTTTCAAATTTAGCTGTTATGAGCATGAGTATGCATATATCTCTCTAATATGAAGTTTTCAACTCTTTTGGGAAGATACTGAGAAGGGAAATAGTTGGGTTAAATGATATTTCTCAATTTTATGTTTGAGAAACATTCATAGTGCTTTCCAAAGTGGTTGTACTAGTTTACCAACAATATTGAAAGGTTCCTTTGTATTTACAACCTAAGTAGCATTTGCTATCTGTTTCTTGATGATAACTATTCTTTCTGGAGTAAAATGGGATCTCAGTGTTGTTTGAATTTGCATTTCTCTAATGAACAGAGATGCCAAACATTTTTTCATGTAGTTATTGACCATTTGTAATTTTTATTCTGAGAACTACCTGTTCTTCTCAGTAGCCCATTTTTTGACTGAGTCTTTTATTTGGAGGGGAGCACCTCTAACTTTTTGAGTACTTCATGTATTCTAGATATTAATCCTCTTTCTGAGGAATATCTGGTCAATTTTTTCCTCATTCTATAGATCGTCTCTTCACTTTGCTGTTTGTTTCCTTTGCTGTTCAGAAACTTTTTAATCTGATATGATTCCATTTGTTGATTCTTGACTTTATTTTTTCTGTAATTGGGGTTCTGTTAAAAAAAAAAAAAACTTGCCTAATTCAATGCCCTCAAGTGTTTCACCTATTTCATCTTCTATCAGAATGTTCTTTTTTTAACATGCACATCTTCAGTCCACTTTAATTTTAATTTAGTACATGGTGAGAGATACAGATCTTGATTCAATCATTTGTGTACGCATAGTCAGTTTTCCCAGCATCATTGATTAAAAAATCTATCTTTCCTCTAACATATGCTTTTGGCTGCTTTGTCAAAGACCAGGTACTGAATGTGTGTGGAGTTTTTCTTCATTCTCGATTTTGTTCTGTTGATCCACAGGAATGATTTTTGTCAATGCCATTTTTTCTTTATCACTTCAGCTTTTTAATGTAATTTGAAATATGGAATAAAGGCCCCCTGCTTTGCTCTTGCTGTCCAGGTTGCTTTTGCCCTCCTGGGTTCTTTCTACTTATGTATTCTAAATTATCCTTGCATCCCTAGTTGTGATCCTTTTCCAGCTTTTCAATTCTTTGATGCTTGTATTTTATTTTAGTCTCAATTTCATTAATTTTTATTCTCATCCTTATAATTTTCTTTCTTGAACTGACTTTGCATCGGAATTGTTCTTATTTTTCTAAGACTGTGACTTGTATCGCTAGTATATTTGAACTCACTCTTTTCCTCTAATGTGACATTGAAAGCAATAAATTTTCCTTTTAGGAGTGCTTCCCTCATACTTTATGATATGTTGTATTGGCATTACTAATTCTAGAAAATCTTTAATCTCCTCCTTGATTTATTCTATTTTGCATAAATTAGTAAAGAGTATATTATTTAATAACCATGTTTGCAAAATTTCTGTGTTTTTCTTTTTTTGGCAATTGACTTCTAGTTTATCAAATTATAACATATTATGATCTGATAATATGCATAGGATAATTTCAATTCATTTGTATCTATTGTGCATTAACAGTGTTGATACAGCATATATTTATCTTCTTTCAGCTTACCATATTTTCTAATTTTTCTTGTAGTTTATCTTTTGTGCATAGATTATTCAAACACTATTATAATTTCCAAATGTTACAGATTTTGACTATATAGTTTTGTTATTCATTTCTAACTGCTTTTACACTCAGTGACTCAATGTGTGCTTTGTATGATTTAATCATTTTACATTTATAGAGACATGATTTGTGCCTTCACACAAGGTTTTTTGTAGGTGTTACATTAATATTTGTGAAAATAAAATGTTTTCTGTTGTTTTTTGGTTAATTATTCCATAAATCTCAATGAAGTCAAATTGGTTTATGGTGTTTATCAATTATTGAGAAAGAGGTGGTGAAACTTCATCTGTTTCTCCTTCATATCTTATCATGTTTTGCATATCTTTTGAAACCATATTAGTAGTTACATAAATACTTACAATTATCATATCCTCTTGATGAATTGACTCCATGATTATGAAATGATTCTTTTTATTCCTAGTATACTACCTTTTTCTAAAATATACTTTTCCTCCTAATAGTGCCACTTTTTTTGGTAATTTTTAGCATGCTAAATCTCTAATATTTTCCTTTAAATATATCTGTGACTTCATTATTAAAGCTGACTTCTTCTTGAACATATGTACTTGGATAGTGTTTTATATTGAATCTGATAATGTCTGTTCTTTTATTGATATATAAAGTTAACTTACTTTTAATATACTTTCTTGATTCTATGCTTTCCCTGTTATTTTCTATTAGTTTCATATATTCTTTGTTTCCATTTTTTTTCTTTTAGAGTGAAAGATTTTATTTTTCCCATTTTCTCATTATTATAGATTAACTGTATTATTCGTATAAAGTGTATGTATAAATAATATATAAAATATATATGAGCTACTGGGGATCGAACTCAGGGCCTTTTAACTGAGTTACATCTCTTTCCTTGATTGTGTGTGTGCATGTGTGTGTGTGTGTGATAGGTTCTTGCTAAGTTACTAAGTTACCTATGCCAGAGCTCAGCCTTTATTCATTCTGCCTCAGCCTCCCCAGAGTGTTGCAATTACAGGCAAGCATCAACATGCACAACTCCTGCTAAATTTTTCTTTAGTGATTGTACTCATGGTTAGAGCATAAGGTTTTGTTTTATTACAAACCTACCTATAGTTATACCACTGCACCTATATGAAGACCTCATTATAATACAATCTCATTTTCCCTTCCTAATTTTGTGGGGTTTTTTCAAAACATTTTAATTCTATACATTATTATATAATGCTATTTTGCTTAAAATGCACCATTACTTAATTGGAAAGATTTAAATACAGTAAAACCTTTGTTTGCAAGAATAACTTGACCTACTCATAATCCAAGCACTTGTATATCAAAACAGCAAGAGAGAAAGAGAAACACAAGTTGTGTGATGTTCAGCATGACATATTATGCGTACTACGAGCCATCACTTGTTTATCAAGTTGAAATTTCTCAGTAATTTTTGGTATTCTTGCAGAACACTCACAGACCAAGATACAATCCAAAGTATGACTGCACTACAAAAATATTTTAAGATAACCACATATTAACCTTCTCTGACATTCTTCATTGGTACGCATGCGTACGTACCTAGAGTGGGGAACCCGTCATCTTAGCATTGTGCCATGAGTCAATCCCAGCTTCACACAATCAGTCCCATCATTACACACTCGAAGTTCAGCCACCTTCAAATAACCTCATTATGACTATGGCTGCACGAGGCTTTGGTGGGACGACATCTAGATTCAAGTCATAACGGGGTCAAATAAACAAATCAAGGTTTTGAAGTCTAAAAGTGAAAGTTTGATTCTTCTGACATGTACATATACCTTCCCCATGAATTTGCACCATAAAAAGTATTTTTCTTCACACAGAGGCTCACAGTACAAGCCCTTCAGTGACTGAATTCTGAAAGCTTGTGAGATACAAGTTCAAAACGGTTGTTGTACCATTATTACCAAATGCTTTCTATTCTTCAGTCTTTTTCATTTCAATTCTGATACAGTTTAGTCTTCTTAAACCGTGAATACTTGAGAAATGTAATGATTCTTGGTTAATTAAAAAAAAAAGGTCTCAGTCATTAGTCATTCAAGAGCGTTCACTTTCTGACCCCAACCCTCTCTGTGAAGCTCTTTTATTGTTACTATATTTAATAAGCTTACTGTTCCTACCAGTTATATAAGCTTGCTTTAAATTTTTGTATTCTGTCCAGATCACATTTTCTTTCTTCTTTAAAATATCATCTTGCAAAATCTCTACTAATCATAATTTTAATCTGGGTTATAAAAGTAATGTTTTGTACAACTGGGAGTTGAACCTAAGACCTTCCCTTTGAGCTACATTTCTATCTATATCTACTTTTTAAAACACTTTTTGAGACAAGATCTTTTGATGTCACTACATTGCAAGGCCTCAAACTCAAAAAGGTAATTTTTCTGACTCAACCTTCTTTTTTCTTTATTTTTTCATTGTGTGAATATTTAGGAATTGTTAAAAATTTAATTAAGTTTATTACTACAATTTAGGTATACAGAATGATTAAATTCATTATAGGGAATTTGTAACACTACATGACATATCTTGATTCCTCTTTTTTGCCCATTCCCCTCTCCTCCTTTGAATGCCTCTTCCTCTACTTAGTCAGAAAGCTTTGTTTCCATTTTATACTTCTTTTCTCATTTTTTCTTTTCCCTTGCTTTACCCTTCCCCTCCTTAAATTCCTTTTCTTTTTTAATAATTTCTTCCTTTTCCACAATATCTATTGTATATTTTGGTTTTTATTTACAGTTTCAATTTCTCACATCAGAGAGATAATGTGATATTTTCACATGCGTGATTTATTTCACTTATGATTATGGTCTCAGTAGCATAACTGTATAAAAAGTCAAGACTCAAAAATCAAGCATCACTATACACATAAAATCTCATTGAGAGAAAAATTAGAGAAATAGTATCTTTCACAGTAGCATCAAAAATGAAATACTAAAGAATCAATCCAACAAAGAAAGTAAATGATCTCTACATTGAATACTACAATACTATGAAAAAGCAGATCAAAGAGGATAATAGAAAATTGAAAGATATACCTTGCTCATGGGTAGAAAAAGACCAATATCATAAAAATGACCATACTCCCAAAATTGTTATGCAGATTTAATGTAAGTCCAATCAAAATACCATTAGCATACTTCACAGAACTAGAGAATACACTCCTAAAATTCATTTGAAACCACGAAGGTCTGAGAATAAAAAGTAAATAATCCTGGGCAACGAAAGTAAGGCAGGGTACATCAAAATTCCATACCTGAAATTATATTACAAAGCTATTGTAATAAAAACAGTGTGATACTGGCATAAAATAGGCCTGAGGATCAATGGAACAGATTAGAAGTTGCAGAAACAACTCCAAATGCACTCAGCCACATAATCTTTGACAAAGGGGCCAAACACCTTCACTGAAAGAAGGATAACCTCTTTAATAAATGATGCTGAAAAAACTGACTTTCCACATGCAGAAGATTAAAACTAGATCCAAGTCTATCTCGTGCACTAAACTAAAATCAAAATGGATCAAAGATCTAAATATTAACACAGAAACACTAAATCTGCTGGAACATAAAATAGGTAGAACTCTTGAAGATATAGGTTTGGGCAAAGACTTCAATCTGAAAATGGGCATCAGAGATGAATAGATACTTCTCAGAAGAAATACAAATGGCAAATAAATATATGAAAAAATAGTTCAAATCGCTGGTCATTTGAGAGATGCAAATTAAAACAAAACTGAGATTCCATCTCATCCCAGAGAGAATGACTATCATCAAGAAACCAACCAATAACAAATGCTGGAGAAGTTGTGGGGAAAAGGGAACTTTTCTCTTCTGTTGGTGGGCATGTAGAGTGGTGCAACCACTGTGGAAATCAGTGTGGAGATTCCTCATGACACTAGAACTTAAGGTCCCATCTGACCTAGCTGTTCCTTTTCTCGGTATCTTCCTGAAAGTATTAAAAGCATCACACCATAGTGATATATGTGCACCCATGTTTATAAGTGTTGCAGAAAATGACACTGAATCAGATGGAAAATGCTCTGTGCTAAGGAGTTGAAGGACAACTTTTTATTATGCTAGTATGCTGCTGGGAACCAGGTCCCAATCACCAGCCCTGACTTGGGGTTAAAAAGAAATTTATATATGTCACAAGTAGGAAATACAAAAGTTGATTAGCGACTTACTCTATAATTGGTTACTTATGCTTTGTCATACGTTGTTAGGAAGGTTTAGTTGGGGTTTCTTATCCGATAGCATGAAGGTCAGGAGCTTGAGTGAGCTGTTAGAATAAATCATCGTCTTTGACTGAGCTGGTCTGTCTCTGGTTGATAAGTCCTTGATAAAACTTAGCACAACAGGTTGTCTTCACTGGCAGGGTTGTATTTATCTTACAAATTGCAGCTGGTGTGAGAAGTCAAGACTAGCTGAGCCTGACAGTCTAACTACGAGAAGGGCTGGACCTGCGTATTCCATCCTTCACGTAGTGTCAGGTTTAAATTTTCCTTTTGTAACAGCTAAATCTTGGAAACAACCCAAAGGCCCATCAACCAATAAAGAGATTAAAAGGATGTAGCTTTTTTTACATACAGGAGTATTAGACATAAAACAGGATAAATCTGAAACATTTATAGTTAAATACCTCAGCTTTCTGTAGTGCTGAGCTTACAGTCATGTGGTATCACATTGGTTTTTTTTTTTTTTTATACACTATTTGGGAATGCACCCAGGGCTAGTCTATGAATGAGCTAAATATCCAGACTTTTTTTACTTTTATTTTGACACAAAATCACCCGGATTTGCATAGTTTTACCTCAGACTTGAAGCTCTTCTGCCTCAGCCTCAAAAGTAGCTGAAATTATAAGCATGTGCTATTGCACCTGGCTTATGTAAATACGACTTTTAAGTCTGAATTACTACAATTTATTATCTATTAAAATTCACTACATGTCTTTCAATATCTAAAGATAATAATTTCTTTCCTTGGTGGTTCTTTAAAACTCACACTGTATAATAGTCATAAGAAATTGATGTGTTATAACTACTATGTATGTTACAGTTTCCACATTTAAAATTGCCTAAATATTTGCCAATGAAATTATGGTTACTAATTCTCTGAATCCTTTGCAGTACTTAGCACAATATGTCTTCATCTATTAGACACCGAAGAAGTGTTGTACAAAAATAAATTGGGCTTAGTTGCAAATTTAATATTCTGAGGCGATTTACTATCACCTGAACTAGGTAATTATTATAGGTTCAGTTCTAATAAAGTGTATTAGTGTGACAGGAAGAAAGAAACCACATCAGTTACTTTAGCAAAGATCATTTGAAATGAAGCAGCCCAGGTTTTGGAAAAATAGCTAATTCAAAAGGAACCACTAAGATGTTACAAATTAAGAACTACAAGAAACAGGCATAATCCTACATATGAGAGGAAATGGAAAGAGCTTGGAATTACTAAAATGTTGAATATTGGCTACAGATTTATGGAAATTCTCAGTCCATTTTTTATTTTTAAGAAGAAAAGGGATAAACAAACAATGAAACCATGTTTCAAAACAGGTTAGTAGGAAAGTTACAGTAGTTGATACATTGTAGTATTCAGTGTACACTTTGTAGGCATGATATCTTGTCTGAACAATATTAGCATGAAAATTCTTTTCAAGGAGCAAACAAGCTAGCTGTAAAACTATCTTAACTGTCTTGTGTGTGTGTGTGTATATATATATATATATATACATACATACATATATATATACAAACATATATATACAAACATATATATATATATATATATATATATATATATATTTCCTTTCTTCCTTTCCCTTTTCTCCTATCACAGTTTTCTTTTGAACAGTTTTTTCCCAATTCATAATATCTATTTTACATTTTGGATCCTATTTACTTGTTTAGTTTCTTACACTAGTGATACAATACAATTTTTGCACATATGGGTCTGATTAATTTCACTTATGGGTATAGCTCCAAACTGCATCCATTTACCTATAAAAACTTTAAATTTATCACTCTTTATGTCTCAGTAGTACACCATTACATGAAAAACTCACATCTTTTTATCCATTTCATGGTTAATGGGCATCTGGATTGTTTCCTAGATTTAGCTATTAGAAATTATGCTGCTATAAACATGGGTATACATGTGTCACTGTAGTATGATGTTATCCCAGAAGGAGAATAGCTGAGTCAAATGGGACCTCTAATGCTAGTTTTTTGAGGAATCTCCACACTAATTTCCACAGCGGTTGTACAAATCTGCACTCCCACCAACAGTGGACAAGGATTCGTCTTTCCCCACAGGCCTTCTAGCATTTATTACTAGTTGATTTCTTGATGACAGCCATTCTTTCTGGGATGAGATAGAGTCTCCGAGTTGTTTTAATTTTCAGTTCTTAAATAACCAATGATGTTGAACATTTTGTAATATATTTATTTGCCTTTTGTATTTCTTCATCTGAGAAGTGCATATTCATCTCAGATGCCCTTTTTTTGGATTGGGTCTTTGAATTTGGGGGGTCTGATTTTTTTCAATTCTTTATATGTTCTAGATATAAGTCCTTTGTCTGAGGGACAATTGGCTAAAATATTTTCCCAATTTGTGGGCTTTCCCTTCACTGTGTTGGTAATTTCTTTTGATATATAAAAACTTTTTAATAAGATGAGATCCCAGTTGTTGATTCTTTGAAGTACTTCCCATGCAGTTTGGGTTTTGTTCATGAACTCTCTAACTACCCCATGTCTTCAAGATTTCTACCTACTTTGCCTTGCAGTAGATTTAGTGTTTCTGTGTTAATATTTATGTCTTTGATCCATTTTGACTTTAGTTAGTGCACGGTGATATAAATGGGTCTAGTTTTAGTCTTCAGCACATAAAAAGTCAATTGTTCCAGCACCATTTATTAAAGTGGCCATCTTTCTTCTAGTGAACTTGTTTGGCTTCTTTGTCAGAGTTAAGGTGGCTAAGTGTGTTTGGAGTGTGTCTGCATCTTCTGTTCTATCTCACTGATCTTCAGGTCTTTTTTTTTTTTGCCAACATCATGTTGATAGTATCAAGTAGCTTTGTAATATTATTTCAGGTCTGGGATTGTGATGCCCCCTGACTTGTGTATGTTGCCCAGAATTGCTTTTGCTATTCTATGCCTTGTGTGGTTCCAATTGAATTTTAGGAGTGTTTTCTCTAGATGTGTCAGGTATGTTAATGGTATTTTGATTGGGATTGCATTAAATCTGTGTGGCAGTTTCGGGAGTATGACCGTTTTCACTATGTCAATTCTTCCTATCCAAAAGCAACAAATATCTTTCCATTTTCTGATATTCTCTTCATTCTCCTTATGTAGGGTACTGTAATTTTCATAGCACAGGTCATTTATTTCCTTTGTTGGATTTATTCTTAAATATTTCTTTTTTGTTTGTTTGTTTCTGGATGTTATCATGAAGGGTGCAGTTTCCCTAGTTGCTCTCTCTGTGAGTTGTTGATTTTGTACAGGAATGCTATTGACTTTTGAGTGTTGACTTTGTATCCTATTATACTACTGAATTTGGATATTAAATCTTCACATTTTTGGTGGAGTTTTTGGGGTCTTCTATGTAGAGTATTATGTCATCTGCAAATAACGATAATTTAATTTTTTCTTTTCCTACATTTATTCTTTTTATTTTTTTTCTCTTATCTTGTTGCTCTGGCTAATATTTCCAGAGCTATATTGAATAGGATTAGTACTAATGGGCATCCTTGTTGTGTTCCTGATTTTAGATTGAAAACTTTCAGATTTTGACAATTTAGTATGATATTTGCTGTTCATTTGTCATAGATAGATTTTATGAGATTGAGGTAAAGACCATCTATTCCAATCTTCTGTAGGGTTTTTATCATGAATGGGTATTGGACTTTGTCAAAGACTTTTTCTCCCTCTATTGAGATGATCATGTGATTTTTAAAAGTAGAATTAATTGCTGCTACTGCATAAATTGTCCTTGATGAAAGGAAGAAATTTTGCTGGAATGACATTAGAAATTGGAAGGCAGAAAAGGAAGACAAGCTAATGAAGAGAAAGAAATGTGCCTCTTCTCCTCCAACAATTGATTTACTTTTCGTGTACTTAGTGTCAGGGCCAAAAGTCTCGTCCATGGAAAAACTGAAATGTGGTTGGCACAGTCCTAGCCTCTGGGTCAGCAGAATCTAGAAGAGCTTAAAATAGAAATGTTACCTTTATTACTGACACAAAGACCCCCTGTTGACACCTGCTTTCTTCAAAGTGAATGCAAAAGAATGTCCAAAAAAATGTAAAATGAACAAAATATGTGGATATCTTGTGGTGTTTGGTGATATTTTAGAAATATCCTATTATACTATAATATCAGCATACATATGTTTGGAAAGACAGATGAGGAAAACACTGATTTTTTCCAGAAAGATCCTTTGCAGTTTAAATAAAGCAGCTCAAAAAATTAATTTTAGATGCATTTCATTAAGTAATCTTTGACTTATCAATTGAAAATTTAAATGGTTTCATAATAGATACTTGTTACATTTAAAATTACTTTGTATTTAATAGCATTCTTTTAACTTGCTGCTAGTGTATTCCTGTTTACTGCAGCTATTCTTTAGATAGTTTCTTGTACAAATGATCTACCCAAGAGGAACATGTGTACTACCACAAATCCCTCTGAAGCTTGCCCAGAAATCCTCTGGTACAAAGGAAAATATATGCAGTAGACTGTATTTCTTCTGAAATGAATTCCTAAGACTTGTCAGTAGCACCTGGAGAATTGTTCTGGGTGCCATACTAAGTCAAGAAGATTTGTAAACCAGGAAACTAAGGATGCTATTAGATAAAAATATGTATCTTGTGACTGCTGTGTTTTCTGTATCATTTCAAGCGTATCAGGGAAATATCATGTTGTAGCATAATTTAAAAAGTTCAGATTAAATTTATACATCATTTTTTCTTTCAAGGAGAGACAAAGAGAAGCATAAACATGCTTCTTTTTCCTTATTATTTATTTCTTTTTTATTAGCACATGTTTCCAGTACATAATGTTTCCATTTCTTGTGTGGAGTTGGTGTATGTGTACAGTACACCTTAATCCTTTTCTCATCCCCTTCCCCACCCCTTCTATCCCCTTCCTCCATTCTTGAACCTCTTGCACGTTAAGAAAGATGTGCTTATCTACTTCCTATTACCTATGACTTACCATTTTGTTGTTCATTCGTAATATAGCTTTCTCATGTAAAAGAAACCATGTGATATTTGAGCATATGTGTCTGATTTATTTCACTTAACATTATGGTCCCCAAGTGCACCCACTTTTCCACATATGACTCACGTTTATATTTCCTAATGGCAGAATAGTACCCTATTGTATATAAAAAGCATATTTTCTTCATCCATTAATCTGTTGATGAGCATGTAGACCACTTCCAAGATTTAACTATTATGAATTGTGCTGCTGTAAACATGGGTATGCATGTATCACTGTGATAAGATGGTTTAACTCTTTTGGGAAGATACCTGGAAGAGAAATAGCTGGGACAAATGGAATTGCTAGTTTTATTTTTCCAGGAATCTCCATACTGATTTTCACGTGGTTATACTAGCTGGCATTCCTCATAACAATGTAGAAGAGCTCCTTTCCCCTGGAAGCCACGCCAACATTTGTAGTTATTTGATCTTTCCATGATAGTCATTCTTTCTTGGAAGATGCAGTTTCAGTTTGTTTTAATTTGCATTTCTCTTATGGCCAGTGATGTTGACAATTTCTTCATGTATTTATTGCCCATGTCTACTTCTGTGAAGTGTCTATTCATTTTGGTTGCCCACTTTTTTGATTGGGTCTTTTATTTTGGAGGGCCTATCTCTGAGTTTTATACATTGTAGATATTGATTCTCTGTTTTTATTAAAATAAATATTTTTCTTCCATTCTGTTGTTCTGAATGCAAAGCATTTATTTAACAGGAAATCACTTTGCATGCACCAAATCTTTTGTGATGATGTTAGAGGGCACCAGGTATGAATGGGGTTTACATAATCATATAACATGATGGGGACTGATGAAATTTTTAGTGCTTAGAAGAATATGTGATACAAGAAAATATTCATTCCACCATAAAGTATTAATTCAGGGCCTACTATGACTTATTAAATCAGGTCATTTAAGCCATCTTTTTCTCCATTCCTTATGTCTTTCTCCTTTCAGATAGCTTATGACTAATTTATAGGAAGGAAGTATGGTTAGAAAGACTGCTAAGAATTTCATTTAAGAAACTAAAGCTTTCCAAGCAATTAACTTTGATTTGCCTTAATATCAGTGACATTTACTCCAGTTTCTCCAATTATCAGCTATAAGTTTTGCTATTCACATAGGACAAAGAATTATTTTTTCTAGGTGACCATTTTCTTAAGTTTTGAACAATGAGCTATAAGCAAAAGTGATGTGTAAGTGTTCTTGATAATCACAAAGGAAACTAGTCTGAAAGTGGGGTTCTTTTTTATGTTGTTTTTTGATTTTATGTTTTCTTCTTTCAGTTTTAAGCCCAAATCTCTATCACCCATCTTTGATTTTGACCATGAACTTGGAGAAGAAACATAGCACCGTAAGACTGAAACGAATCTTCAAGGCAACTCCATACTAAACTTGCAAAACTACACTGTAATCTACATTATATAACAAAACTTTAAATCATATTTTCTAAAAATCAGTGGTATTTTTAAGTTTTTTCTTATAGGTAGCTGAACCTTGCACTAACTAATGAACACTAAATTTTATAGTGTTCTCCAGTGCAGTGGGGTGACTCCAGTTCATGATAACCTATTATATATTTTATAAAGAACAAGAAGAGAGAAGCTGAAAGGCTCTAAATAAAAGAATGAAAGATAATTATGCCGATCCAATCAGTGCTTGTCTTAGGTGTGTATTGAAATGCATTGTACCTTATTAGCATGTACAATTTTTAAATATTAATCAAAAATTTAGAAAAAAGATTCAGAATTTCTATTTGCCTTTCAAACGTGATTAAGATGTTATCATGCTTTACCCATTCCACGAAAGTCTCTGTTCATTTTTAAACGTTGTTAGAGAGATTTAACTCTATCGTCTTGTTGGTTTTGAGACAGGGTCTCACTAAATAGCTCAGGCTGGCCTTGAACTCACTATGCAGCACTGGCTCATCTGGAACTCACGGAGAAGCTCTTGCTGCACTTCCTGGGCAATGGGATTACAGGCATGCACCTCCACACCCAGGCATTTTTATAGTGATCACGCAAAGGTCTTTGTCATTTAATGTGTGCTGCTTAATTAAATTTACCCACATATGAGTATATAATGCTTCCCGTACCCATTGTTGTTTCTTGGATGTCTACCTTCCTTCCTTGATCCACTTTTCTTCTGGCTTCTCTACATGATTTAAAACTGTTTACTACTTGTATATCAGAAAATGTTTCTGTCCCATGAGCTCTTGAAAGTTAGGCCAGTTCAATAAAAATTGTATATTCCTACATATTTCTCTAAAAACAGAACCATTTCATTTTATTTGCTAGTCTATTTTTGTTAAGGACAAGTTTGCTAATCCATATCCTACTTGAGTTGGTTTCCATCTTTTCTCTGATATTTTCTCCCATTCTACTGATACTCTTCACTATGCATGAATCTTTCTGTGAATTTACTTGTTCTGATCCACCTTGATTCTTGGGAATTTTACTATTTCTTTTCTCTGTTGTTGTTTTTTTTTAAGTGAATTATAGCTTTACTTCTGAAAAGTTCTCAAATTTTTATCTCTTTATTGGTATTTTTTCAATTTATGTATTCTAAAACACCTGATATATAATAAATATATATATACACACACATACATATATATATATATACATACACATATGTATACACATACATATATATACACATATATCAAACTAACCTTTGTATATGCTATAAATTAGGGCTCAAATTTCAATGATGTTCTCATGGTCATCCTTTATTACAGTCTCACTATAGGAGAGTGTCCTTTGTACATGTAAGAGAGAATTTAATTCTGGATTTTCTATTCTTCCATTTATTTTTTTGTCATTGTTCCTGTACAATATTGTTACTATTCCTTAACCTTTAAAATACTGGTCTAATGATACTAGTCTTCTAAATTTTGCTTTAAAATTTTATTTTGAATTGACGTGTAATAATTGTACACATATGCATGTACTGTGTGATGTATTGATACATACATAATGTGTAATGATCAAATTTAGGTAATAATCCTATCATCTTCTCAAACATTCATCATTTCTACACAGTGATGACGTTCAAAATCTTCTCTTTCATTCGTTTAGAAATATGCAGCATATTATTGCTAACTGTAGTCACCTTACTGTGCCATCTAATACTACAAGTTATTTATCCTGTTAGGTTAAACTTTGCATACTTTATCCAACTTTTCCCTGAATCCTCTTCTGCTTACCTTTCTCAGCCTCTGGTAGCTAATTTCTCACTTTCTATTCATAGGAGATCGATGTTTTAGGCTCCTCAAAGGAGTAAGATCATGCAGTATTTGCTTCTTTGTGCCTGATTGTTTCACTTAGTGTAGTGGATATAAATCCAAAGGGAATGAAATCAGTGTATGGAAAGACATCTGCACTCCCATGTTGATCGCAGTACTATTCATGATAGCTAAGATATGGGTTCAACCTAAATGTCCATTAACTGATGAATGGATTTAGGATACGCAGTATTAACACACAGTGGAACGCTATTCACACATCTAAACAAAGGAACCCTGCCATGTGCAGCACATGTATTAGCCTGAAGGATATTCTTTTAAAATCTGTTTTGCTGATGTTAAGTACTTTTTTCCTTTTATGTGGCATTTACAAAGATGACATCAATTTATACTTAAAGTTATGCTGAAATATTGAAATTGCACTGACTTTAGAGATCAATTTGGAGAGAAGTAGTATAATATTGCTTTTTCTGAGCCATAAGGACAAAGTGTAGTTCTGAGTTTTTAATTATACTTTTTAAATTTTACCAGTATTTTGAAATTATTGAGATGGCAAGTTTCGCACAACTTTTGTCGTACGCATCTCTTTGTATTTCATAGATTTGATGCTAGTGTTTACAGTATTTTAAATTTCAATTTCTAACTGCTTATTGTAAATTGATAATGATATGAATGAATTTTTGTATTTATCCATGACATACAAATGCATTATCCTCACAAACCAGTTAACTGGACTTACTTGGTGATTCTATGCTATTTTCCACATGCTCAATACTTAAGTTAACATAGGCGATATTCACAATATGATAACATGCTTATGCTAACTTATGAAAGGTTACTTACGTTGTCTATGAGTAAAAGTAAGTTGACACCTTCCTTTCTAACTTGGATGTTGTTCTTTTACTTATGTCACTGCAGTGACTAAAGCCGCCAATAAACTGAGGAGCAGGAGCTGCAATATAAACCACTCATGTCCTGCTCTCAGCCTAACTGCACTCACGCTCCCATCATCAGGTATAACAGCCCTGTCAGTTTTGGTAAACTTTCTTTATCTAATTCAAGTTTCTTTCTATTCTTATTTGTGTGATTTTTTTTCTTTAAATCTGGAATAAATTCAAAGCCATCATATACTTTCCCCACATCTTCTGAGATAATCAAATAGTTTGAATGAATTTAAAATGTTAAACTGTTACACTTTAATCTCTGTGTTAGTTTTCTCCTGCTCCTGTCACAAATTACAAAAAGCAAGGACACAGTGCCTTATTATTGTGCAGGGTAGAAATCCTAAGATCAATGTGAGGACAGAAAAACATTCGTCCTAGGGACATAGGAAAGCTTGATCAGTTTTCTCTTTGGCTATTACGGAGATGTCTCTACAGCCTTTAGCTCAGGGTCCACACTCTGGCTTCAAAGTCAGCTGCACAGAACCTTCAAATGTCTGTCTGTCTCTCTCTGTTGCTCTCTCACTTTCTCTCCAATTACTCCTTTTTTTCCTCCTTTTTCTCTTCAAGATATTAAAATAGCAATAATAAAATATTTTGCACTTAACTATGTAGTTAACATATCCACAGTGTGAAACTCATTAATGTATTTCCATATTCTATGTTGTTTCTGTCTGCCTGAAAACTTTTCTTAATAGTTCCTAAGTGAACATAGACCAATCACTGCTTCCTTTATACATGTGTAAAAAAGTTCTTTCAATTTTTTTCAAGATTCTTTTTTTTTTTGAGTATTAATGTAATGATAGGTTAATACAGTTGTTTTTACTTCATTTTTGTTGTGAGAGCTTTAATATTATTATACTGTCTTCTGACCATTTTGTCTGATGAGAAATCTTCAGTTATCTTTGGTCATATGTTACTATGTCTTTTTATATCTGATTTTTTTTTTTTTTGTGGCACCTGGGATTGAGTTAACAATCCCATGCCTGTTGGGCAGGTATGTAAGCCGCTGAGCCAAGCTTCTGGTCCTAGTTTTTTGAGGCAGGTTCACACTGTGTAGCTCAGGCTGACCTTGCTCACGTTGTAGCCCAAGCCGGCCTCAAACTCACAACACTCCACCTACCTCAACCTCCCGAGTGCTGGGATTAAAGACTTGTGCCACCACACCTGGCTTCTGAACACTTTTAAATTTTTCACTTTTTCACTTGTCTTGAGTCACATTTGATGTGTATTCATGTAGATTTTTATCATATTTATTGTGTTACTAAATCCTTAAGCTTCTTGAACCTGTTGATTCATAGTTTTAATAAAATTTGAAAAAATGGCAATTATTTTTCAAATAATTTTATTGTGTTTGGAATCCCCAGATTGATTTCAATTATACATACAGAGAGACTTTGAAGTGTGTCTGATAAGTTTGTCAGTTTCTTGTGTTTATCAATTATTCTGTGTTTCACTGTTAACAATTTGTACTGCTACCTCCTCAGGTTCATTCAGTTTAAAAGATAAACTCTACATTCTCTATTTAGCTATTAATGTCACTCAATGCATTTTTCCTTTTTTTTTTTTTTTTTTTTTTTTTTGAGAAGGGGTCTCACTGGTAGTCCAGGCTGGCCTCGAACTTGTTTATGTAGCCCAGGCCTGGCCTCAAACTCATGGGCGATCCTCCTGCCTTGGCTACCTAAGGGCTGGGATGTCAGGCGTGTGCCGCCAGGCCCAGCTACTCAATGCATTTTTTTTATCTCATACATTTTAGTTTTCATTGCTCAGTTTTAATTGAGGTCTTTTAAAAATGCCTTCTGTCTGGGTTACTTTTCTCTCGTTGCTGAGAAAAAATACTTGATTCCCAAAGTGAAGGAAGGAAAGGTTTATTTAACTCACAGTTTGTGGAGGTTTCAGTCCATATCAGCTGGCTCCAAGGCAGGGTGACTTGTCTGAGGGGCAGCTGTTCATGCCAGCTGTCAGCGACAAGGACACAAAGGGCAAAAGGGAAAAGCACACCTCCTTCCCTCCTTTATATTGTATGCCCGCTCCCTCCCTTGGGCAAGTGCAGCAACACACCACCAATCCCAGTGCTAGACAACGAACCAATCACAAACCCTAGACTCAGCCACCTTCAAAAGGCCCACCCCCCATGACCCCATGAGGCTTTGAGGAGACATTTAAACACAGACCATAACATCTCTTCTGTTATTATTTTAAAATGTTACAGAATCATATGGAAGAGTAATAACCATTTTGGTGTTCTGGTTCCAGCATCAGCATAAATTCCGAATCAGTTTTGTGAGATTGATTTTATCTTCCTTTTCATTGTAAATTCTGTTTCCATTTTTACACATTCCATAAATTTTGATTGACAACATACTTTGTGGATTGGATTTTCTGGGGTACTAGAATTAGGCTGTAGTATTCATTTAAATATTCTTGAACACTGTTCTTGAATTTGATGGAATTTGATTCATTCATTTCTGATTAAGGAAGCATTACTCATGTTCTACTTTTGACACACAGCTAAAGTAAAATCCTTTTGGGTGTTGTACTCAGTGGTCCATAAATTTTGATATTTTCTATGCTGGCTGGTAAAACAAGGCAGTCTTCCTTGTTCAGTGTACATACCATGTATTGATCCCTTCTAATCCTTTGGGATGATCTTTTTCCTTAGCCTAGAATATTTTCCTCACATTCATACATAAATGCTGATTAGAATTTTACTTTGGTCCCAAAAGAAATTCTAAAAACCTCTCTGGAATTCTTTCTGTGTGACTTTCTCTTCTATGGTATTTGATCATGTGATTTCTAAGTATTTTTGTCTCCCTTAGTTTTAAGTTTTGTCTCAATTTAGTGAATTCAGTAGGCTTTGCCTGAGTTGTTTCCTCTTTGTGCAATGGTCTGGTGACAACATGAGGCAGAATGGAATAAGTAGCGAATTCAGCTCATTTTTTCCCTTTTTCTTTGGGATCACTGTAGTTGATTTCAGACAATAACGCTGGAAAAAGGAGATAACATATGAGTATATATGTTTTCCCCCCAAATCATAGTTTTATGAGATCCACTGAAGAAGACAAAGAGCCAAATCCAGAATTTTCTTTGTTTTTTTAAACTAAATTTTTTTTACAACCAGATGAAAATTTCAGAATTGAAGACAAAGCCTTGCTTTAATACTCTAGTCTGATAAATACAAGTGCACAGATAAACATACCAGCTGCATAGCTCTACTGAAATTTCAGGAAATTAACATTTTCATGAAGGATCAAAGGCAGTGGACAATTTCTGAAGGTCAGACACCACCTGAAATGTGTAAATAGGGAAGTGCAAACTTTAGCTTCATTAGGTCTTCATTGAGGATCTTTATTTTCAGTCCCCAAAGAAAATGTACTTTTTAATAATTGTGATATTACTGACCTTTTCCAGCAGGCTGTTGATTGATTATGTAACCTTTCAGTCTACTGTAGCATTATGAGCCATCAGCCTGTGTCCTGGACACCAATTTAACTCAATGGAAGCAAAGCATAGAATTGACCCGTAAAGCCAGAGCTGTGAGACATTTGGGCTATTGGGAGTGCCTGAGTTCCAGAAGAGATAAAAAAAGTAATTAACTATTGATCAAGGAAAAAATAAAAAAAAACCAAGAACATAAAAAGACAAGAGAACAGCTTTTCCTTTCCCTGTGGAATCATAGTTACTCTGGTAACCATATCCCAATTTTAGCTTTTAAATTTGGAAAAGAGAAGGAATTTTATTGTTTTTTAAATTATTTGACTTTTATGTGACAGGAAATTATCAATGAACATGTTTCATTTGGAAAGCTAGAAAATATCAAGCATAAAACTCATAATAGCTGAATAACAAAAAAGATGTTTTGTAGAATATTAGTTATTGCCGGGGAAAAGGACAGACTGAAATAAGTGGAAAAAATTTGAAGTAATGTTATAATAAGTTAAAAGGACTATCTCAGTGAAGGCATTTAGGAACTAATGTCTTCTTGTATTAAAAAAGGAAAGCAAAAGAAGGAAAAAGATAAGGAAGGTAGTATTTTATTCCATATTTTCAAAATGTTTACATGTACTCTATGTTCTATATATCTCACATTTTTCTGTATCATCTAGAAATCAATTGCAATCAATTCTATCTTGGCTGATGTAATTTCAAATAGGAAATATTATGAAATACACAAATTATTTGTAGAATAGAGATATTCATGCAGTGAATAAGTTTTCCTGTTGAGGTTCTGCCACCGTAAATAACATCTCTGCCCCTCAGTGATAACAATTAGAATTGTTAGACACAATTAGGGAAAGAAAGAGGAGAATGAGCAGTTAGGGTACTTGTTTTGTGAATATTGTCCATTTTCCTTATGTCAAAAGTCATTCCATGTTTCAGAATCAAGATTTTTATTTCACATGAGATATTCAAAAAATCAGGAGAATTTAGCACACCTATAAAGGGATAGCATTTCAATATTTCTTGGAAAATTTGCATATCTTTCCTTTTCCTAATTCTTAAGAAAAGTAACTAAAAATAGGACTGCAAAGTAAGATTCTCTTATGATCATTAAAGCTAAATTACCAACGTAAAAATGTTAAAACTTTGATTGAATCCATTTGAATCAAATCAAAAACAGAGAAAAAATGTTGATGTGTGATGCAGAAGATTTCAGCCAGCTCCTCTAGAAACCAGGCCAGGAGCAGTTTGGGGAGAAGTGACCACAGGGCAGTCAGTCTCCCTAATAGTTCCACATTATCAATTTGTACCCCAGACATCCATTCATCTTGCAAATAAGTATTTATGCTTTATTTTTACAAAGAAACACTGTTGCATTGTCTGATAACAGTTCAAAAATATTCACTGGCATTTTGTAGGTTTCAATCTTTACCATAAGGTATGGTTTGCTATTATGGTTTAATTTGTTCTGTTTCGGACATTAGCAGTACTGTGGCTCAAATCCAGGACTAGATAAATCTTTCCACCACTGATTACATTCCCACTCCCAGATATGCTTCTTCTTGAATGCCCCAAGACCAGTAGAAAGGGGAGATAACTGATCTAAAACTGTATTAGCAAATCAAAGATCCATATAAAGGCAAAACCAAAATCAGGGCAAGCATTCAAAATAGTTTAATAATTATGTTACAACTTTTACCTAACTCACAAAGTCAGGGGCTTTATACACACTCAGTAATTCAACGAATTTCATTGTAATTGAAATACAACTTTCTACATACAGAATTTTTGACAAAATCAAAACTATGGAACAATAAATGCTTTGATACTTTAAAATTTTGTTTTAGGAATGATGATTTTTTTATGTCACTGTCTTTCAATTTTAGAAATGATTTTTAGTTAGAATTTTTTAATCAGGTTCCTTTTAGTGATTTCTATTATTTGAACATTGATATCGGGCACAAATCATCTTCACATTCAAGTTCATAACCTCTTCAAAATGTTCTTGTTTATAACAGAAAAGAAATCATACTTTCATCAAAGCTATTTATTCCAACAGGAAAATAGTTCAATACTTTCTCTACCATAAAAAAATTAATCCTGTTTTACTTTGATCATTCACTGTTACTTAAGCACACATGGAATATGCTAAGAACATTATAAAATAACAGACTTTTGGAGAAGTAGTTCTTGAACTCTGTTTTCTTATTTCAAAATCTCGAGGATAAACACTTGTCAGATAATTCCAAGCATAAAGAAATTTTATTTATACTTTATTTTTTTTCATAAATTTGGTAATTTTCTCTTTGGAATCTTTGGTAACAGAGCCCTAGACATCATCATTTGAAGTCTGAATTTCCCCCCATAACCTATACCATATTTTTCTAGAGTGCACACAAACCTTGATCACTATAATTACACAGCTGGGCGTGAAATACTAGCTCAGCTCCTCAGAGTTGTCTGAAATTTCCAGGACCTGCAGCAGGAATATTTTTCAAACAGTGAAGAGAGGCATCAACACAGTTCCAGAACCTGGGACAGGAAACTGAAAAGCGGAGAGAGAGCAACAGACCTCAAGTTCCTGATCATGTGGAAGACTGCGAATTCAGGTGAGGTTAGACCCATGGCATTTCTTGTTTTATAAGGTCTCATAATAAATATCTCTTGGCTCTTCTTTTGTTGTTAAACTAAAGCTTCAGCTGGGCTTCTGTTGCTTGCAAGCAACTGAAAATGATGGTCATTCGCACAAGTGCCCTACAAACGTCCACGTGGAGAGACCTGGTCCGTATGATGACAGTACTGGTTGGGGACCTTTAAAGATAGAGATCATTGTGGTTGTGCTTTCACACGTAGGACCTCAGGCCTTGGGATCCTACTTCCTGGTTCATGATACAAACACTGCCTCTGAAATGCGATTCTATCGTCCTATGCCACTTGCAACAGAGGACTAAACCATGAACCTGTGGAAGAACAAACTAAATCAATTTTCTTCTTATATTCAAGAACTGAAGAATTCACAGTTTATAAATGATCTGTTTCTAAATTAATAAAATTTTGTTAGTATATTATTAAATAATTTCTATTCGTTTTGTGGACTTTTACTAATAATCCATGGTGTTTCGTAGTATTCTTGATAATAGCAGTGATAAAAAAAAAAGGTACATTTACAGAAAAAGTTTACTCATAATTTTTATTGAACAAAGCCAACTGTCATATTACATTGAAATAAAAAATCAGCGCATCTTTTTCTATACTAAACAGTTTTGTTCTTTTTCATATTTAGTAGGTAAGGAACCATTTCATTTGGAATTTCGGAGTGCACATTTTTGCTGATCATTGTGACATAATCTACTGAGTTTTTTATTTCTTTTCTTTTCTAATTTTACTGAAAGGGAAAAAGTTACCTATCTTCCCATTCATGACCAATTATCACCACTTTCTGAACCAAGCACTCACACACTTTTATCCACATTTCTCACTATTTCTTGCCTTCTTCCACACACTGCTTTTGATATGCTTGTCATGTCTCTTTTTCCTTTTATGTGTGTCAACCTCACATCTCCCCCCAGTGACTCCCCTTTTAGCCCCTCAGCCATCTCTGTAGCTCCTTGCTTCTATCAGTGTGCAAGTGCATCCTCTACCCAGCGCTCCTACCTTCCACACGGTACTGTGCTAGAAGGGTTCCTTCATCTGATGCAAACAAATCTACAAATCTTCCTCCTCCAGTTCCTATGCCCACCCCATCACTTTCTCTCTGTTCTCTCCCTCTCTCTCTCAACCTCCCTCTCTCTCTCTCCCTCCCTCCTATTTCTATCTCACTCTTGGTCTCTGTATATCTCTTTCCCTTCCTTTCTTTTCATAGTTTTTTATGTGTTGAGATCTCACTTAACAATAATTTGTGCAACATTATCCAGAAAAATATTATTCTAAATTTTTATAACACTTACTTCAAAGGAAATTTAATGTATTTTTAGTGGTTACTAAACTTTATTTCTTATATTTATGTCCTTATTGTGCTTTGTGTGTTATACGGTGTTAGGTATAGAGTTAGGTTTTATGTAAGGTCTAATATGCCATCCATCCCTCCAGAGTGATTAGTGGAATCCATTTAGCATAAAAGATATGTAATAAACAGCATCACATTTGTTTCTGGGATGCTCCTTCCTTGCCTTATCTGATTATCCCTTCACCTTCCAAAATTACAGTGTTTTCAATACTAGGCAGTTTGATAAACTTTAACATTGTATAGCAATCAATTCAACTTTATTATTCTCTTTTTATAGATGAGTTTCGCTAATTACAAATTCTTAGTCTTTAACACATATTCTACATTCTTCAAAGAATGTTTCACTGGAATTTTAATTTGTAATGCGATAATATTTAGATTAATTTGAGAAAAGTTTGCATCCTCTGCAAATTTTCTTAACATATAAGAATTTGTACATTATCATGTTCTATATCTTTAATTAATCTTTAAAATTGAACACATACAAGCCTTTTTAAGGTAAGTAAATTATTAGATATTTTAAGAGCCTTGCTGAATTTGTATTTTCATTACATTTTATAGCCATCTGTTGTAGTAAAGTTCTGAAAGTTGACCTGTCATTCTTGATTATCTAATGTTCAAATATTTTTGTGTTATCTCTTCCCTTTTAGTATATGTGCACATTTAGTTTTCTTTTCCGCTCGTTTGTGAGGTATGTCATTCCACGTTTTAGACTCAAACGTTCTGTTTCAGCTGAGTGGGGCAGGTCCTCCAGAATGATGTTTAGTAGCTGTGATACACCAGAGTACAGGTATTTTTCTCAATTTTAAAAAAAAAATTCTTGGTTTGTACTTCAGAAAGTATAAGACTGTAAATTTTGCAATGCAATTCTAATGAAGATCAAGTCATTTTTTTCTCCACTTCCTTACTAAAAGTTATTAGCAAAACTTTTAGGTATGAATCTGTGTCATGTTTTTTCTTCATTTTGAATATGAAAATTAGGCTACATTTATATACAATGAATTGAGATTATTTTTTTTTAATTTTTCAGTGTCTCTTATATAACTAGGAAAATACTTTACATAATGAAAATTTTTAAAATACATTTTACATTCAGGAAGTAAACATTTTGTATAATATGTTTGTATCTATGCTCATAGTGAAACAAACTCTGTATTTTAAATATTTTACTGCCTATACATTTTTATAATCTGAATTACACTAACTTCATAGAATGAGTTATCCAGTTTATTCTTTTCTTATTGTGAAATTTTTAAAAACTGTGTATTAATATGCATCCTGTGAAATTTATTTATTTCAATAACATTTTATAAATTTTCTTTCTCATATTGTCAAGCTTTGGAAAGTAGGGGCTTTTCTTTTGGCATCTATGTCCTGTTGACACATCCCATTATCATGTAAGTGTGTATGTGCATAACTTGCACACTCACATGTATCTTGAGCATTTCTATAAATTCTGGCACTTATAAGAGGTAGATACTAAAATTATATATTCTCTGCCTGACTCCTAGAATCAGACTTTTTAAAAAAGGCTTGGTTTGTGTTTTATTTGCATAGAAGAATATTAGAAATCAAAATGTAGGTACATGATGTAGCCACTATATTTGGAATGTTATTGTTTCCTGGTTCTTTCTACTGGAGAGTACAGAAATAATGTGTGCACCTTAATATGTGTGTAAAAATGTGTGTGCATATTAATATGTACACATATATACATATAGATATATACACATATTCATGAATATTTCTGTCTATTTTAGCCATGTGAACCTTATTAAACACTTCATAATGATTTACCTGACTCAAAGCCAATTAAAAATAAACCATTCAAGCCTTCCACACTTTCTTATCTGTAATTCTGAACTCCAATATTCATAGGCCTGACTTTTGTCTTCTGCCATTCACTTAATCATTTTTTTCAACTATACGTGTCAAGAATTCCTTACACATATCTTGGTGGGAGATTCTATCATCAGCTAGAATACAATGTTCATGCACAATTTGTTTTGCCTTTGCAGATGAAGATTCCACTCATTTCTTGAATTACTAACATCGGTACTTCCTCTCTCAGTTCCCGCCGTACTCAGTGGTTTTTCAAGCAGGTGTAGCACACTAAGATTGCTCAGTCACATCTGCCTTCCATCCTGGGATCTGCTGATCTACAAAACAGTTGTCATTAACTCATAACCTTTAAAGATTATCGTTTGGTGGGTAAAGTTGTACAGGTGAACCAAATTCATAGTATCGTGTATTCAGCAGTAGAGAACATACAGGTCAGTTTCACAGCTTACAACATTATTTGTGTTTCACCAATGCATCCTTGGAGCCTTGACCATGATGGAATGATTTATTCTCTTTGTGATATAGTAGTGCCTTTGTAGAATGTCATGTAATTGAATTTAATTTATACCCTCGCTGACTCATTTCTTTCTCTCAGTGATTTACTTTTAACACACATTCATACAGTTTTTGGTGAGATAAATCAGTTTTCATTTTTTAAAGTAAATGTCATTGTATTCCATGAATGGAGCATGGTTTAATTCATTTACCAGTTGAACTGCAATCTTGGTAGTTTCCAGGACAGGGAGACTATGAATAATATTGCTGCAAAGTACACAGACTTTTGTATAGACAATCATTTCCAAAACAGTTATGCGAATACCTAAGGGAACTGTTTGGTTTACATGGAAACATTTAACTTCATATGAAATTAAAAAATTAGCTTTTCCAAAATGTACCATTTTGTATACCCATCTGCAAAGAATGAGAGCTGCTATTGACCATTTGTGTCAAAATTTGTCCTGTTAAATTTTTAGACTTTATCTCGTGTCATAGCTTTGTAGCTGAAACTTGCTGCTCTAATTTGTAAAACCCTAACAACACAGGACATCGAACATCTTATATGTTTGTTATTCTTATGTATTTTTGACTGAGTTGTCTCTTTCAAATATTTTCCTCATTTTTAATTTGCCTGGTTGTTTTATTAAATTATGAGCTCTTTCTGTGTTTTGCATATAAGCCCTTCATCTCCCACATTCTACAAATATATATTTTATTTTTCTGTTCATGGTTTCACTTTCCATTCACTTAACAGTCTCAAAGAACAGAAGCTTTTCACTTAAAACTAACACTCCAATATTTGGCTTTTCTGAATCACAGTTTTGATACTGTACGTAAAACTCATCACTAAACCAAAGGTCATACAGATTTTTCCATGAATTTTCCTCTAGAATTTTAATAGTATTGAATCTTACATTTAGGTCTAACATTCATTTAAATAAAATTTGAAAAATAGAGAGTTTGTGTCTTTGTTCAGGTTTTGTATACGTTTTTCTAAATAGTTCTAACACCGTTTCCTTGAGTTTGCTCGTTTCTGTGTGAAAGAACACTTTCCCATGTTCATGTGCATTGATTTCTGGCTTCTGTATTCGATTCTATTGATTATTCTTTTACCGGTACAGCACTGTTTTATAGTAAAACTTGAAATTAGGTACAGTGTGTCCTATTACTACTATTTTTCTTTCAGTGTTATATCGGTAATTCTAGAGTTTTCATCTTTTCATATAAATTTGAGAAACATTTGTAAAATTTGCAAAGCAGACTTTTTATTGGGCTTGTGTACAGTCTGTGTAGATCAGTTTGGTAGTATAGCAACTCATCAGTATTAAATCTTCTTATCTATAAAAACACAGTACCACCTCATTTATTTTAGATCATTTATTTCTTTCATTACATTTCATATTTTTCCTCACTGCCTGTGTATATGTTGTTAGATTTTACACCTGTTTTCACTTAATGATTTTTGAAAAATATTTCCAGTCATAACTTTTCAATGTATTATATAGAAAACCAATTAAGTATTGAACATTAATCTTGTATTTCTAAATGTTCTGTATTTTTACTTTCTGGAGGTTTCTTTTGTTTGATTGCTTGCAATTTTCAACATATGAAAATCATGTCATTTATGAATTAAAGAGTTTTATTTCATATTTTCTTTTCTCTTCTTGAATTTGTGTCCTAATTAGAACTGCACTACATTGTGGTGAAAGAGAATATTTTTTGTTCCTTACCTTAGAGAAAAGCATTTAGTTTGTCATCATTAAGTTTAATGTTAGCTATAGGGATTTTGTCTCTGCACTTTAACAAGTTGAGGAATTTCCTTTTGATTCCTAGTTTGGTGCAAGTTTTTGTCATGAATGAGTATTGAACTGTGTGAACTTGTAGGACCATAACTTATTTTTATTTGGCCAGTTGACAACCTTATATATCTGGAATAAATCCCATATAATTCTGGTGTATAATCCCTTCTATATGTTTTAGACTGAACTGATTAATAATCTGCGGAGTTTTGCATCTGTATTCTGTGGTTTCTCTACCTTGTTTGTAACGGTACAATGCTTACCTTATAGAATAATTTAGAAAGTGTTTCCCTCCGCTTATATTTTCTTGAAAAGGTAGTGTAGAATTGATATCCTTACTTCACTGAACGTTTGGTAAAATTCAACAGTGACACCACCTTGGTTGTATCATTCATTTTGGGAACAGTATTAACTATGGATTCAATTTCTTGTAGAGATATTGGTACAATTATATACTATTTTTCCTTGTGTGAGTTTGTCTATTTGTATCTTTCAAGAAGTTTTTCTCGTTCATATAAATAATAAAACTTGGGAACACAGAGTAGCTCATAGTATTCTTTATCATCTTTTAAATATCCACATGATCAATAATATTTATCCTTACTGAATTTCAATTTTGTAATTTATATCTTCACTTTTTTCTTGTTAGTACTACTGTTACAGTGATATTAACCTTTAGAGACAAGTGCAAGAGTCACAAGTTTAAGACATACGTCCACCTTTTACTTTTATTAATTTTATCTACTTTTTTCAATCTGATTGACTTTGTGCTCTAATTATTATTTCTCATCTTACACTCAATTTGGACTTCAATAGCTCTTCTTCCTGTACATTCCAAAGGTGGAATCTTAGGTTATTTATTAGAGATATGTCTTTTTATCTAATATATACATTTACTTCCACAATTTTTTTCTAGGAATTTTGCTTTCATCACATTCCTCGAATTTTATAAAATACGTATTTATTTTCATTTAGTTATAAACTTTTTAAAATATTGAAAATTATTGACCCATTTGTCTCTTTAGAACTATGTTGCTTAATTTCTAAGGTTTCAAGCTATGTCATCTATTTTTCTAGTTGAACTTTCTTATGTTCTGAAAACATATTAAGCATGATTTGTGATTAATTTGATATATTCTAACATGACTGAGTAAAAGGATGCCCAAATAAGGGGTGAAACATTATTTCCTAGAACACTTGTGCAAGTGATTCTGCAAAAGAGTAGCATTGTTGAATTATGTAAAGCAGGTGTCCCTACCCAGCGTGGATAGCTATCATCCAATTCACTGAGAATTGAGGAGTCAAAAGGCAGAGGAATGTCTTATTTATTCTCAGACTAACATCAGTCTTCTTTCCTGTATGTTATTGATTCTGAGGCCTGAAGACTCAGACTGGAATCCATGCATTATCTCTCCTCTCTCACACCTTTGAACGGCACCACCAGGTTTCTTGGGTATCCACCTTCTGATTGATAATCACAGGACTTAGACTTCTCAGCCTGTGTAATCATTTAAATTGATATCATATAATAAATTTAATAACTCTTCCTCCTGCCCTTTACCTCTGCCTCAACCTCTTTCTTCCTGTATATTGAAAAAGGATAGATGACTGACAGGTAGATAGATAGATAGATAGATAGATAGATAGATAGATAGAGTCTGAACTTCTGGAGAATGCTGACTAATAAAATCTTTAGTATGGAAAGTAACTTCAGAGAAACAGAATTTTAGAATATATTGAATTTGTTGTGTAGTTTGTAGAATGGATTCTATTATGTAATTAGACCTAAAGCAAATATCTGTTCTGAGAGTAAAGAAATCATTTTTAGTTTATAGCACGATCTGCTAATGAAGATATTCAAAACATCAACATTTGAGACTCCTTCCTAAACAACCACTTAAAAGAATCAAGGAGATTGGTGATGGTGTATATATTTTTGCACATTTTTTGGAAAACTAACAACTACAATGAGGTTGGTTATTTGGTCCTAATATATATGAGTGAAATAGTGAAAGATAAGGAGATTCAAAATTTCACCTCAGGTACCATGTAGGTAATCTGAAGTTTCTATGTGTGGCCTGAAGGAGACTCATAAACACAGGACTACAGCTGCTAAAAATTAAATGCAAAGGCTGAATCTCTTAACAGTTGAATGACAAAGCAAAGCAAACACACACACACACACACACACACACACACACACACACCCTATTTTTTATGATTCCCTGGAAGAATCTAACTAAATTAGTATCAGTTCACTAACATTGATCAGTTATTCTAAGTTTACTAAAATGGCCATTCTAACATAAGATCATCTCTAACGCTTGCTATGTCTTTTCAGAATTCTATATTTTTTTGTGCATTTTGCAAGCCTTGTGATTTTATGTTGAAAGTCACTCTGTATATCATGTAATAGGAGCTGAGATAAATAGGTCTTTTATGTAAATTTGTTCTAATGTATCTATGACTGGTACAGAGCTTACTATTTGCTATTGCTGTAGAAGCTACAGAATTTAAATTTTTCTTTTGTGGCTGTTTTTGCCTCCACTTTTGACCTTGGGATTCCCTCAGGATTGTCATTTGAAATCTGCTTCTTGAACCACTTTCAACTGCACAATCTACCAGTAACACTGTCCTCAGTTAGTTGAGGGTTCTTTTGCACAATTCGTATGGAAATCATGAATTGGCAAAACCCAGTCTGTTAGCTATCTTGTTGCAGCCAGATGATGCTGGATAATGCTGAATACTAACTGCTGACACATTCAGTCGCTAGTTACCACCACTGCTGGCTAGCCCCATCCAATACTGGTTTGTGCCAGGTGCCCTGGGTTGACTGCCAGGTGCTAATCTCTGTTGTTCATCTTTGTTGGCTACTGAATTCTGGTGCTCTTCAGAGCTAACAGCCTCGAGTGTGTATATTCTTTCTTTCCAGATGACTGCTCTGGCCACCCTAACCTAAGAAGATTTACAGGATAACCAAATTGAGCCTTTATTTTAGCCAGACCTGTGCTGTAGCACAGAGGGGTAACCACACTGGAGGGAGCCCTCAGAGACTAACCCCAGAAGTGTTAGGGGAGTGCTAGGTAAAGCAGTTTCAGGCCTATGATTGACCCAAGTTCAGATCTGTGAGTGACCCAGGTGGGTTTGAGGCTCCAGAACAGACTCAATTGTCACAGCAAGGATTCAGCTAGTGGGTAGGTTTTGATGGACAGCTATCTCACCTCTGGGAAAAGTGGTGGGGCTGAAATCTAGAAACCCTCAACAAGGCTAGCTAAGTTGATTTGGGGTTGGGATGCTGAGATTACCATCAATGGGCCTGGATTCCCAACTCCTTGATCTTAGCCCCCTTATGAGCAACCCCCCAGCCGTGGCTTCTTCAGAGAGGCAACAGCAGCATCTGAAGCAGCTGGGTTGGCAGATGCGCTCACGTCCAGGAGTCCTGGAGGAAAGTGGCTGCTAACCAACCAGGGAGGGCACTGAGGCAAGTTGTCCCTGTCTACTGGGCAGGGGAATGAGGGGAAATGAGGGGCAGCAAGAACCAAGTGTGTGATAACTACCGACCAAGCCACAACTTCACTGGCCTGGGGCCCTTCTCAGTCTCAATACCCAGGGCTCCATTCAGCGTGATGGCAGTGTGTGGGGGAGGGGCTGCCTGGACCCTTATGATAATGTCTCAGGCTTCCTATGTCTTTGGGTTTTGACCTCCACAGTATTTCTTCAGTAGAGTAGCTTTCCACTCTTTCAATGGTAGGAAGCTTAGATACTGGGGATACCCATAGGCCCATGCTCTGCTAAAGTCTTTTCAGAGAGAATATGACTTGATTATGGCCTTTCCTCCTCCTGGGAGAGCCAGAGGGGATCTTTCTTGGTATTTCAGTGTTGTACTCAGTTGGAATTTCTAGGGAAAATCAAACAATGTTCAGACCTTGTTCCCAAGACTGCAGCCCTGAGGAGTTTGTCAGTCTCCTGCTATTCTATACTCAATCTCCAGCAATTTGTCAGAATTACCACTTAAGGGGAGCTTCCAGCTTATGTCTCCAAGGGTTTCAGCTCTAGGCAAGCTGATCTCCACTCTGGGTTTATTTACTATCTCTCCAGATTTTGTGGTGGTATTAGCCCTACAATTTGCATTACCTAAGGAATTCAAGAGAGTCATTGATTTTCAGTTTGTTCGAGTTTTACTTGTTGTAGGAAGGGACAGTTTACACTCTCTACCGGTTAGAATTGAAACTACTGGTGTCCTCAATGTTTTTTACTTTCTTTCCTCTCATTCTACCAACATCTAATAAAGATATATTGCAAATTTTGACTAAAGATATTGATCTATAATCGTTTTGTAGTACTAGCAATTTTTCAACATATTTTGAGGCTGTGTTTGGAGATTATATTTACAGTGTTGAATTTTTTACCGCTGTGTCCTATCAGTGTGTTCTTTTGTAATATTTTTGCTTCTTAATTTTATTTTGACTGAATATAAGGCTTTGAAAACATTGCCAACCCTGTCCCCATTGATCTGGTACATCATTTTTAGCTTTCAGCATTTGTCATTTCTATAAATACATCTTTTACATAGAACACTGTATCCAGATTTAATTTAGTCTAAAAAATATCAATTTTAATTGGCTTTATTTATGTTGTTTAATAATAGCTATACTTAAAATTATTTCTGCCATCATTTTCCTATTTTCTACTTATTTCTTATCTTTTGGCAGATGAAGTTTATGTTTTGGCTAAAACATTACAAATTTTGCTTTGTTCTAAAACAATTTTATTGAAATAAAATTCACATGCTGTGCAATTTACCCACTGACAGACATATTACTTTTGTCTTTATGTGATGACCGTTGACTTACAGTGTAATCATTAATTTCTAAAGCCATGAAAAATTGCTTTGAGAGTAAACAAATTTATTATTATTATTATTATTATTATTATTATTTTGGATTTTTGAGACAAGGTCTCACTATTTAATCCAGGCTGACCTTAACTCACTGTGTAGACCAGGCTGGCCTTGAACTTATAGGGATCCTCCTGACTCAGCCTCCTGAGTGCTGGGATTGCAGTTATGTACAACTACACACAGCCCCTTTATTATTTATAATTACAATGTTCATATTACCTTACTATACAATAATTTATCATTTTCTTCTTAGAAACAGTAAGAATTTACAGAAAACTTCTAAAATCAATAATATTTATTCTCGAATGAATGATACAGTGTGTTAAGAATTGTCTCCATCTTTAATGCAATTCTTTCATTACCTTTAAGGAACAGTATTGCAATATGTAAGATAAGCATATCAAACTAAAAATTTCAGTTGCCAGACAAAAAACTTGTACAGTGAGCCTTTGATTTACAAAATCAATGTGTTCTTGAGGGCTGGCTGTAAGTCAAGTTGTCAGTTGAAGTCTTAGGCTGCTCTACATGGCCTTCAAAGTCTCTCCTATATACAGCAGATCTCAGTATCCTTAGAGAGACATTGACCCAAGGTTTCTCAATTAACCTCTTATGAGAAAGGATGTTGCAATATTCCTTCCAGAGCTCCTTAATGGTTAAATCTGTATCTGCAACTATCTGGAAGTGCAAGTGGCTAGGATTTGTGTCATTACTCAAGACTTTGGTCATACGTTAAAACTAAAATTCCAATCGTGGCACAAGATCTTCGTATGTTAGACTGGTCATAACTTGAAAGTTTACTGTACAATGCCTTACTCGGTAATTATACAATGAGTATTGGAGGCATAAAAGAACATGTGGAAACATGGAGTTTGACATAGGAGATCTCAGTGCAGTTACTTGAAATATATAATAAGTTACTGAATTTAGAAAATAAGAATACAGTAGTTTGTTACATCAATCTGCTAGGATTATTGCCAAAAATGATATTAACATAAGTAAGCACATTAATGTTAGTATATATACAACTGTATTTGTAAAAATATATGATTATTTTTATTCACATACATTTATATCACAGCAGTAATATTCCTTTACTTTTGTATATTATTGCACATTTGATTATAAAATCAATACATAACCACTATGAAAAAATAGAAAACACAGGTTATAAAACAGAAGATTCTAGCTCTGACTCCAATAATGTTTACTACTTCTGTTATAGTCATTATTAATACTTATACTGAAATTGAAGTCAGTGCCATGTGTAGACTTCAGGGTGAGAGAACAAAACCACACCAAGAAGCAAGTCCTCCCTGTGAACCAGCGCCATGTGCAGGCTGCTGCCCGAGTGGGGACCCCCAGACCCAAACCTTTCCCTGTGAGTCAGTGCCACTTGTGGACTGCTGGGTGAGAGAACAAAGCCTCATCAAAAAGAAAGTCTGCCCTGTGGACCAGAGACATGCACGGGTTGCCACTGGAGTGGGGACAGCCAGACTCAAGCTCCTTCTGGTGCATGGGCTGGCAAACAAGAAAAGCCAGTCCTCCCCATCGCAAACACAACCAATGGATCAAGAGAAACACAGGCTGTGATGATGACTATTGAAGTGAAATGCAATTTGATGGTTGGAATATTTTGGTGTTTCACTGACCTTGCAGGTGTAGGGCCAGTGGTCTGATCATCTATTCAGGGGATGGTGGTAAGCAGTGTGGCATCTAGAGGGATTCCCTTCTGAGGGTGGTGGCCATTGTTAACTCCCTATTGTCTTGTTTTGAAGTCCTGTATCATTTTCATTGTTTTGTTGGGTTGGGGTTTGTTCCATTTTGTTTTGTTTTGTTTGCTTTTGTTATATCCAATGGCATGGGCAGCATTTCAAAGATAGCAAGATATATTATGGAAGCCAATTTGCATTTACTATTGTCTTGTTTTGAAGTCCTTTATTGCATTCACTGTTTTGTTTTTGTTGGCTCTATTCTGTTCTGTTCTGTTTGATTTTCACTATGTCTCAGGGTGTCTGCATCTATTTTGAAAGCAGCAAGAGGCATAATGTAACTATTATTGATTTTGTATTGTTTGGAAGTCCTGTGTCATTTACACTGGTTTGTTTTGACTGGTTTTATTCTGTTTTATTTTCCTTGGTTTTTATCTTCTTTAAAATAAAAAAAAAAAGAAACTGAAATAGTACATAAAAGTTGCCGTTCCTTTTTATACTTAAAGTTTCATCATTAAATACCTTTAAACGTCACTAAAAACCAAGTATTGCATTTACAGCTGCCTTCCTTTATCATGAAACACATAATTGTCTTACAGTTATCTTTGAGCTGGAATTCCATTTAAAATTTAACTATAATTCTTCAGTAAATTTATTTATAGTTTTCCATGTATTCTGATTCTTTTTCTTCAAATTTCTTTCTAAATTTAAAATGACTGTTTATATAAAGTTAATGTTTTATATAAAGTACTTAAAATCAATTAAGTGTTTTGTCAAAAATGTATATGAATTTATACTCTTGAAAGCAGAATATTTAGTGGCTTTCATTTGGTCCTCTCAATAATATTATAAATAAATACTTGATAACTATAAAGATAGAGCCAGGGATATAACTCAGTGGCACAGCACCTGCCAAGCAAGGGTGAGGTCATCAGTTTGATTCCCCAGTACCAAATAAATAAATAAATAAAATTATAAAGACAGCAAGTAATAGATCTGTGGTTATAAAATTATTACCCTATAGTAAATTTGAAAATTTAAAATCTCTCTTCTTAAGTCACTGATTTTTTCTCTTTACCTATTGTGATCTCTGTATTTTTGTTACTGAGTTTATCTGACTTTTTAAAAATTAGAGAATCTTCACACTGATTTCCACAGCAGTTGCACCAGTCTACACTCCCACCAACAGTGGAGAAGGATTCTTTTTCCTCCATAGCCCCAGCAGCATTTGGTTGATTTCTTGATAATAGCCATTCTTTCCAGGTGAGATGGAATCTCAGTGTTGTTTTGATTTGTATCTCTCTGGTGACCAGTGATGGGAACATCGTTTCATATATTTATCTACCATTTGTACTTCTTCATCTGAGAAACTTGTGTTCATCTAAATGCCCATTTTTGGATTGGGTCTTTAAAGTTGGGGGACTGACTTTTTTCAGTTCTTCGTATGTTCTAGATTTAGATCTTGGACTTGACTAGAGGTCCCATTTGACCCAGCTATTCCCCTTCTTGAGATCTTCCAGAAAAAATTAAAAGCATCATTCCACAGCAGTATATGCACACTTACATTTACAGTAGCACAGTTTGTAATAGCTAAATCTTAGAGACAGCCTGAGTGCCCATCAACAGTTGAATAGCTAAAGAAGATGTGGTTTTTTTACACAATAGAGTACTGCCCAGCCATAAAGAAGGATAAACCTGAGACATTTCCATGTAAATGACTGAACCTAAAGTCCCTACTCCTAAGTGAAATAAATGGGTTGTGTGTGGATAAATATCACTTTGTCTCTCTGGTGTGAAAAACTGAAAGTGTAAATAAGAACCAAAATATATAGTAGATATTGTGAAATAGAAAGAAATTGTTCAAATGGGTAGGGGAACTAGGGAAGGGAGAGAGGGAAAGGAAAGAAGGGAAAAGAAAAACATGAGAAAACAAGAATAAAATGGAAACAAAGCTTTGTTAATAAAGAAGAGAAGAGTTATTGAAGGGAGGGGAGAGAAATGAGAAAGAAAGAGGAATCAATATGTATTATGTACAGGTACAAATTCTCTTGTGATGAATGTGATCATTATGTATATATAAATTGTATTAATAAACCTAATTGAAAAGTAAAAATAAAAAAATTAGGGATATTAAAATTTTTTATTAATGTAGCACATGTCTCTACATTGTTAACTGCTTTTTTTTTGAAATTTTGTGTGAAAAACATTTTTATGCAAGTTAAGTCCTTTTAGAAATCTTTTTCATCCTGTGTTAATTTTAGTATATGCAAAATGAGAAATGCAAAAATATATGAACACAAAACAAATTATTTCCTACAAACACCAGCTCCTGACTTGTTCTTTCCATGACTTTTTTCCCATTGACACATAGCATGAAAGAGGATACACACAAGGGCAGGAAGTTTGCTTTGTATGATTTAAATAAAAGTGAACAGGGTTATGCCCATATATCTGGAATTTGCCTCTTTTCTCTCCTTAACATTTTTATGAACAACTTTATAAATTTACATATTCTTTTAATTTTACTTTGCAAATGTGGCCAAACATGATTAAAGAAAGGAATCTTGAATTTGTTTTCATTGAAGATTTTATTTCCTTATTTTCATATTTGTTTGCCTCCTATTCCCTTTCTTTACTTCTCCAAGATCATTTAAATGCCTATCTCACGTGATGTACCCTAAACCATTTTTAAAGTCTCTCCTCCTTTGAATGTGCACTTTCTACAGCTGTCAGTCACATACTACGGAGAGCCACCTAAGTCCACAGTCAGAGTTCCATTGTTCTCTTTTAAATTATTGCCTAGTATTTTATGATAGAAATTATTATATTAAAACTCTTCCAATATAGTCATGAGCATTGACGTTTTTCATTTTTCTATTTCTATTTTGCTCTTAGAGTGTTAAAAGAAATGTTTCTCCTTAAATACAGGAGATTTTATATCTACGAGTTACAATGAGTGATCAAAATATACGTATATGTTTAAATTTAAATCATTCTTATATAAAAGACATGTGGCTATTAGTCACCATCAAAATACACCCTCTCTCTTGAAACACACCTCAGCCACTGTTCTTTCCGCTTCTGAAGCTGTTCTGGCAGTCCTTTCTTGGAAGTGTCTTTCAGAGGCATGATGAGCAAGTACAGTGAGTAGAAAGAGGTATTGAGCACCGTCCAACAGGAAGGCAGGCTCCTGAAAACGCTGAGGCTTCTCATCCACATTATTCATCAGATCTGGCACCATGCAACTTCCGCCTCTCCCCCAAAGTAAAAACGGCCGTAAAGAACGCAATGTTTTGATCCATTCAGAACGCGGTTTAGCCAGGTCAGAGCAAGTGAAGAGTCTCAGGAAACGAGACTTCCAGAACTGCTTAAGGAAGTAACAAGAAGAATGGGAAAAGTGTGTTCAAAGTGTCAGGGAGCATTCTGAGGAGAATTAATGTCAGTGTGCCTTTGAGGGCAACAAAGTTTTAAATTTAAATATTCATTGCATTTATGCCATACTGCATATATTCAAATAGGTGGCATTTCTGTGTCAATGATACGTGCTTATTTTTGTTATTAAATAAATAAATAAATAGAATTCTGCATGGATTTGCATTGTAGTCCCAAATATTGAGTATGGTAATCCAAGTATTGTAAATCCTTTTTCTAGTCTTCCTCACAGTCCAAGAAGTTATACTTAAAATTCCACTGAGACGTTACTAGAATCCCGGCAAGTTAATTCCAATCTACCACCTCCAATGCAACCCATGGCGAGAGTAAAGATTCTGAGACATATTCAAGGTTAAGGGCAGCCAAGGGGTCCTGAGTCCAATCCTCCTGAGGATATGCGGACAAAGGTCTTCATCCTAGGCCTCTCCCAGAATTTATTAACTAGTGAAGCAAGGGGGTGGATTGAGGATGCGTGACAGTGAGGATGGCAGGAACTATGTGGGTAACTTGAGCTGACTGGCAAGGTAGTAAGAAAGGTATCTCTGCAAAATGCAGAGATAAAGACATGCAGAGGGATCAATTTGCATAGCCCTATCAAGGTAGCAGCAGAATTGTTGTAGGAGGCTGCTGCTTCAGTTTCTGATGTGCAAACTTTACGCCCTGGGAACTCACAGCCTCTTTCTCCAGGCTCATATCCAGTTGACGTTCCTGAAGCTCACTGGCTCTGCCATCCCGCTGTGCCTATATGTTTTACAGAGATCACTATGGGAGAAAAGAGGACACTGTCGGATGGCTTTAGAGATTCCATACCAGTACCTCAGCTAGCCTTATTTGCAATGCTTAGAGCCAATTGAAGAGAGAAGGAAATACCATAGTCAGCTCTGTATATATCAACATAAGGAAATTAGTCTCGATATAATCAAAGTTGCAGCAGTTGTTCTGCGTTCAAGGGGACCCACTCAAGTTGTCTCCCACAGATTTCCAAGAAGCCTGTTAGGATTCTCTTCTGTTGATGCTGGTAATAACTATTACCCTACTCCCTCTCCAGTTTGATGACTATGCATTCATATCTTGCTAGGCCTTCTCTTTCCATTTCTCTATTTCAGAAATCTCAGATTTTTAAAAACTTTCTTCCGTGTACTGCTCCATGTCTGTTAGACTGTTTTGTCTCAGTAATATGAAGAATTTCTTGCCTATGTATTATTATATTGCATGCATTACAAATATTTACATTTTGATAAACCACAAGCTTTACAAATATTGCCTTACTAAATATTTATTTGTTGAATTTGTTTCAAGTGTCCTGCTGTACAATAGTTTTTGTTTTAAATTTTCACATGCTTGAATGTCAATATTTTATTTCTGCTACAAGTATTGTCTTGTTTCTTCCAAGATCATTGACTTTAAATGAATTATATTTGTTCTTTATTTGAGGAATTTATGAAAAATTAATCTTTATTATGTTTAAATGTAACTTCTGGTAATAGATTTGAAAAGGAGTCCTAATTTTCTTTCCTCTGTTGAGAAAGTGTTTACCAGTATTATTTCCGAATTAATTTATCTTTCATTTCTGAACCCAATTAGGAGCTGGTCATGTATTAATTTTTCATATATTCTGGATCTCTTTCAAACTGATGTACTATGAAAAAATCTATGTCACAGTAATAATTATCTGCATTGATTTAATGACAAGTTCTTTATAAATACTGTCCAAGGTCTGATAAAATTTGTGGTTTATTACACTACTTGTGGGTAATCATATTCTTTCTTTGGAATTTATTCTATTCTAACATGAGTTAATGCCATTTATCCATGTCTTTCCGTTATGTGTGTATAGTAATTATTGCATTAATTTCCTAGGATTGCCAAAAACAAATTACTACAAGGCAATTGGCTTGTGGCCTAAAAAGTGTGAATTAATGATAAGAAATGAAATTTTATTTCACAGTTCTGGAGGCAGAATTCCAGAATGAGCTTCTTGCTGGAGTTTTCTTTCAGAGGTTCTAAGGGACAACCCACCCCATGCCTCTCTCGTGGGTCCTAGTGGCCCCAACACACTTTGTCTACAGTAGAGAAGCATCAGAGAATCTTTCCTCTGGCTTCACTGGACCTTGCCTATGGGTGGCAAGTTCTCCTCTTGCAAGTTCTCTCTTTGCATTCTTTTATATAAGTGTAACTTATCAGACCTAGGGTCTCTCAAAACCCAAGATAATTTTATCTTAAGATTCTTAATTTAATCACATCTGCAAAATCCCGACATTCAAGTAAATTGCAGGGATTAGGACTTCCACATGTGTTTTTCGTGGGCACAATCCAACCTCCCTGTAAGTTTATTTATGCAATTAGCAATGCAGAGGATTTGAAATGAATTCATCCAAGAATGTAGTTTAACTCTCTCATAATTTAAATAATGGTATGTCTCACTTAGTTTATTTTTTCATTTTCGTTGTATAGGTCAGGTATTGATTTTTTTTTTTTTTTTTTTGGCTAGAGTTCAAAACCAGGGGCTCTCTACCATTGATCTACATCCCCAGTTTTTTGTTTTGTTTTGTGTTATTTTTGTTTTTGCTTTTTTTGTTTTGCTACATTCTCCAGGCTGAGAATTTCTTGCTAAATTCTTGCTAAGTTATTGCTAAATTCTCCAGGCTGAGATTGAACTTGAGATACACATGCCTCTGCCTCCCGAGTAGCTGGGGTTAGAGACATAGGCAACTGTGCCTAGTAATCATGTCTTAAATATCTAATTTTCAATGTAGTAAAGCATGTATACAGTAATGTTTACTATCTTAAATGTTTTTGTGTGTGTTGTGCAGTTAAATAGTGCTAAAATGGTCATGTTGTCATATGTGTTTGTTATTTTTAAAGGAAGAGTTTTTCACTGTTGAAAAATTTCAGTTGGATAAAAATTAGAAATTTTTATTTTAATACATGCATATAGAAAAATATATAGGTATAATTAGTGCAAATATATTACATATTACATATGTAAATACATATAAACATGTATGAATATATATATGTATATATGTATATGTATAATTCTATCTCTCTTCACTGAGATATCCTAAAAGCAATTCTATCTAAGAGTAACTTCTAATACCAGTATTCACAGCTCCTTGGGAAAAATAGATTACTCCAGACTTGGGACAAGGATACCACAAAAGGTGCCTGTTTCATCAGTAGTATCAGATAATCTTTACTAAATAAAAGTGGAGGAAGGGAATGTAGAAAGGGCACAAGAGCTAATATAAAGGAGCTACTAGAGACCAAAACTGGAGAGATCAGAATGAAATAAGAAAAGCTTATATTGGATTAAAATGGATGTCCATAAATAAACAATTGTAGAAGTAAACAAGCAGAGCGAAAGGAATAAATATTCTTTATGTAAGATTTCAAAATAATAAATGCTACCAAAAATGAAGAAAATAGTCACAATCAAAATACCAGTGATAACTACCCCCTCACTATATTCACTAATAAATGAGACCTAATTACCAACAAAACCTTAGCGTGAACAAGATATTTGGCAACTCTCAGAGTGTATCGATAAAGTATTATTTTGAAAATTTTATCAGATTCCTACAAATTTTGATAGTTTTCCTTTTTAAAAGAGAAGCCTAACTTCCCTTCCATAGAATGTAAATTGTACTTAGTAATGTGCCTCAGATAAACAGGAAATAGAACAGGAGAAATAGCAACTTTAGAGCTGAGGAGCCAGCATACTCCACTTTCCCCAAGAGATGGTGAAAAGACTGTCTGTCATCAGTGACCACCGAGTGGATCTCGCGAGTCTGCTCACACAATGTGGAGAGAAAGGCACATCAAGTCCATGCTATGCTTCCAAACCAATCGGTGTGTCCACGCTGTGAGAAAACGTCAGACAAATGCAAGTTCAAGGCTGTTCTATAACTCACATGATTGCAGTTCTCATGAGTGTCAAGGTCACAAAGACAGGAAGACTGAGAAATTTCCCTGGATGAGAGAATAAGCATACACGATGACTAAAGGAAACATAGGTTTAGACCCTTAGGTGCTAAAATAGCAGAAGTACATTGGAAAAGTTATAAAACTCACATAAAGACTTTAATAACATTGTGACAATATTAATTTTTCAGTTAGGATAAACGCTCCATGTTTATGTAATGAGCCCATGTAATAGGAATTTGGGACTAAGGTATGTAAGGCATTCTTTGTTCAGTCTTTACAACTGTTTTGTAAATATCTCATCATTTCAAAATTAGAAAAATACCTAAAGTGAGTTTCTAAAAAGATGCTAGGCAAATGTAAAAACAGGGAAGGAAGAAAGAAGGAAAGAGAGAAAAAGAGAGGGGAACTGCAGCAACAGCAATGTTAAAATCAGATGCCATTAAACATATTGCTTAGTATTATAAAGAATATTATGTATAAAGTAGAAATATTGTTGAAGAATGCAAGACACATTAAACTTGTACACACTGACCGGATAAGAACTGGTAATAAAAATTTTAAAGTCTACGGAAACCCAGGCAGAACGTGACAGCTTAGCAGTGGTGACTCAGCAGAACTCATTTTCTCCTACAACTGTTGCTGAGTTAAAGAGACAGAAGTGCAAGAATTTACTTTTTAAAAAAAATGCCAAAAAAAGCAGAAACAAACAAAAAATAAAAAGAGGTTTGAAAGAAGAAAATGAAGTTGAAGTTACTGTTTTGCCTCAGGCAGCTTCATGAACCTGAGATTTTTTCCAGTGGTCTTTGTTCATTTTCCTGGAAGAGAACCACTCTGATTCTGCAGGTGTGGGTGGTTAAAACCACACTTTCTTGGGGTTCTTCTAACTCCCCTATCTCTGTGAATCAGTATCTGGCTCAGAGGTTCTGGGCACACTCTCTGTCTCTCTGTTTCTCTAGCCTTCCTAATGACTCCATCAGTGCGTAATAAATCTTATTCAATCTTGCCTTACCTGAAATCCTGACATTATTTCAGTTTTTCTCATTGAACCCACTGAGATCGTTACAAGAGCAAAATTACATTGGCAGAGTTTAAAGCACATCTTTCCAAATTGTCAGGCCAGCCTAACCACACACACATACACACCCAAGATGAATAAATGGCAAAAATAAAGAAAATATATAAATTGAATAAAATGTTAGCAACTTCAATTTAAGAAGTACATTCTGAATTTATATAATTTGAATATATGTTTGTAATATTCCATAATAGATAGTGTATTAACTTGAATTACTACATATTTGAAAAAGCATTTAAATGATAATTTCATATCAAGTATAAGCAGGAAAAAAATTTTCACAGAATGTATGTTAAAGCCTTAGATACTTTTAGAAGAAAGGAAATCAATATTTAATTTGGGATCCTGAGAAATAAAGTAAATCATTAAAAATCTAATAATATTACTAATACATAATAATCATAAAACCTAAAGTTAATGAGAGACAAGCAGAAGAATAAAAGCAGAAAGAATAAATTCAAAGTGGTCATTTGGTCTAAACAATAAATACAAAGCTTAGCTTTAAAAACATTTAAATAAAATAGGTAAACCTTTGTACAACAGATGTGGAAAAGATTTGGATGTTAGAAACAAGAATAAGGAATAGCCCACTATAATAGAATGTTGAAGAATTACAAAAAAAAAATGTTATTTGCCAAGAAATTCAGTTGCATTTATGCAGAAAATGACTCACTTTTTATTTGCAAAAATGTGCTACATTTACACAAGTGGACTCTATAGTGACTAAAATTAATTCCCATCATTTAAGACAGTGTGGATGAATGAAGTGTGTGTCAGGATGTTAAGTGAAATCAGCCAGGTACAGGAATATAAACAGTCCATGGTCTCCTTCATACGTGCAACCTACAAATGCTGACATCACAGAATCTGAAGAGAGTAGTGGCTCTCAGGAACTGGGGAGGGTAGGCTGGATAGGGGTTAGGATTGGAGAAAAAATAACCAGAAGGTACTAAATTACAGTAACACAGGAGTAAGACATTGTGTTGCCTTAGTGCATGGTAGAATCATAATAGATACCACTGGCGTGTGTATATTTCAGAAAGCTAGAAAAAATAGATTTGAATGTTTTCTTCATGAAGAAATGTAAATGTTCAAACAGGTGGATATGTTTAGCCTTTTTTCCTCATTATACCATACATGCATGGATCAAAATACCATGTGTTGCTCCATTAATGCATGCCATTTAATGTTTTTCTGTATAAGTTAAAAATAAGTTTAACTTTAAAATACTGAAAAATAAAGCTTATTCTTCACTGGGACTACTATGTTACATAAATTTAGGTGATTTTACTCTGACATAGCCAAATAAACTGCTCAACTGTTTAAATTGCCTTAATTTGAGTTCATAACCTGGATATATTAAAAATGTACATAGACCAACATCTTTTTCTGAGTCATCTGTGCTACTCTGATTAATTTACTTTTGCCTTCTTAAGCAAAAGAAAACATATGTGGTCCAAGAGTCAGAAAATCTTAAGGCTTAGTGGACCTTTTAGTAATCATTATTTGGTTCATTATTTCCCAGCTGTTAAAAATATTCTTCAATTAGTAGACTGTGAGTAGATTTCTATAAAACTAAAGAACAAATAAAAGAGTTTCTGTGCACAATTAAACTTGGGAAATCTCATATGCTGATTTTCTCTTACAAAATTTACAAAATATATGAAGACATCAAAGACTTTGCCAAATCCTGCAGTAACTAAAGATTTCTCCAAAATACATAATCATTTAAATTGAGAAGGCCAGTGACCTACAGAATACTGCAAAATACCAGAGGGTTCCGTGTGTCACTACAAGCAGGATCATGTGCATCATGTCTAGTTCCAACGGAGAAAGCTTTAAAACACAGTGCACCGTGAACTTTTGTGTTTCATTACTAAATTATCCTACTTGTTGGAGATGTCTTCATAAAATATAACAAATTCAGTGATGTTAGCAGATTTTATTCTTCTTAGGTGATGAATGGAAAGTACGCTGGTGGTTTTTGGTGCCAGAACATTTTTTTCCAAAATGGAGATCATTTTACTAGGAATCCCTGGCCTAGGTTGCTAATGACACTTTGTCCCATGAAGACTAGCAAATTACTAAGTCCTGAGTCAAGGAACAATACCCAGTTTCTGAAACACTGACCTTTGGTTCTGTGATTACTGATTCTCCTGCTTCCTTTGTTTCCTCATCCCAGCCCCCGCAGTCTCTCCTTCTTATCTCATCTTATAGTATCCTTTTCTCCAGTTGTCCAAAATTATTTGCAAACTTACAAGTAGTATTTTTGTTTAAATTATTCAAGCTGTCTATCTTGTAAATTCCTTGAAGCTTTTATTACTCCATCATCTAACATTTGGAAGTTCTGAACATTTGGATCAAGCGTGCCCTTTTTACTCAGGGTTTTCCAAACCTTAATTTGGAGCAGCAAAGTTGAGCAGTGTCTACATATTTTTCTCTTCTTCTTCTATCCGTTTTATTAACTGGAATATAATATCACATATTATATATTCTATCTCAATAGAAAGAAGTATTACATCATAATTAGAAGATTATATGTGTAGGGTACAAGAGTAATAGAGGGAACTGTGTTGACTAATATGTAACAACAGTGTTATTTTCAGGTACTTTTTTTTTGCAGCTTTGTGAAAGAGTCCTAAATATGACTTTTGAAGCAGCAAAAAAATTATGGGACTCCATTTTTCCCTTGTCACTTTTTTTGATAATTCAAGACAGTTCCACGATTTCACCAAGTTGTTTTCCCCCAACCATATATTCTTCTAGTTATTCATGATGCATAATCATTCCCTTATTCTCTATTTTTTTTTTTGGCAGTGGAAATCACACTCACAAGATTGCACATGCCAGGCAGGCTCTCTGGCCCCTATCATTTTCTTTACTTCCTCCTATGAATCTAAACTAGGTGTCCCATGCATCTGTTTTAGAACATATACTTTCATAGAGTCTATGATCAGCAAATACAGACTTTAATGGGGAAATATAGTTGAAGAATAGCAGAAAAAATTCTCTACCCTGCCTCCAGTTCCTGATTTCATTTCCCTCATGAGGTTTACCCATCAGTGCTTTCTGGCTCCTCTTCATCTCCAGGTAGTTTTATTTTTAAATACATACATCGGGGGAATGGCAGCACTCCATAAGGTTTTTAATAATTTACTGTGAAACAGATTCTTAGGAATTTTTTTTTCATTTTTTTCCCCTGGATACACAAATATCTTAACCCTAGTTAGTTGACATGAAAAGACAAAATAAGTATGTTCATAAGACAGTATATTCATTTTCTATTACAGCCATAACAATTCATCACAAATCTAAGCAGTTTACACCACCATAAATCTATTCTATAGATCTGCAGGTCAGAAATATGGGACTTACTGGACTATAATTAATGCATGGGTAAGCTGCATCGCTTACTGGATGCTTTAAAGGATGATTCAGTTTCTTGATCTTTCAGGTTATTGGGAGAATTTGGTTCCTTGTGGTTGTAGGGCTGAACTGTCCATTTCCTTGATGGCTGGGAGTACTGGCGGCATCTGGCTTCTGGAGGCTGTTAGCCGTGGCTCAAGGCCCTTTCTTTTTTCCTTCAAAGTCACTAACAGAGGGTGCGCTGTGTTCTCCTCACTCTCTCTTTCCTGCCTCCTCTCCATTGCCACTTCTCTCTGATTATCCCTTGCATTTTTCTTCCATAAAAGTGCCCAAGTACTTGAACAGACCCATACAGATAATCAAGGATGATCTTCCTATTTTAAAGTGAACTGCTTAGTCTAACTCCAACTAAAATGTAATTTCTGAAACAAATAAATAAATAAAATAAAATTCAGTTTCCTTTTGCTTTGGAAAATAATAGAATTGTAAGTTCCAAAGACAACATTAATGTCTTCAGGAAGTCATTATTCTGTCCACCATAGGGCTGAAATGTATACTAAAGATTAATTTAATCTTTCACTCTATTTCTTAGGAGTGCCACTAAGCCAAATCGAATGTATATTAACTGAATCTCAGAGGGTGTCTGACGTTTTTTGCAGGCATTCACTAATGCTACCTCAATGTCTTTATTTTTGTTTTATTTCAAGGGAGGTTAAATAAAACATAAATATGCTTTACTTGTCCACACACCAGTCAGCCAATATGCCGTATTTCCATTAAATCACTTCATGCTCCACCTTAGTAGTTAACAAAACCGCATTTGCTGCCTACTTGGTGGCGTCTTGGTGGTGTCATGTGACTAATGCTGCCTGATACCAGGAGGATAAACACATACTGTACCACTTCCTGACTTGGCCTATTTAAACAAACAAACAAACAAACATACAAAACACACCCTATATCCTTCATGAGCTATTTTTCTCTTCTTTCTCTTTTTTGTGGCCAGAGAGGAAATGTGTTAAGGATGTAGCATAATGATTTGACAAGGCTCGGGTCCCACATGGAACATGTCTTATTCCTGCCACTATTCATGTGAGGGATTTGCATGTTGAAGAAATATACTTTACTTTGCTAAGCCTCTAGAATTTGGGGCACCTTATTATAGCCTGTAGCCTACCATGTCTAATATACACAGGCAAATGTTTGCTAGGCATCGACTTTCTCAAGAGTTGGAATTATAAATCATAAATATATGAAAAGCAAATGATTTTAGATCTGTGGGCTAGACTTGACTGTGCATCACAAGTATATTCGATATAGATACATAGATAAATAAACAGATCATCTTCAGAAGACACCAGGGTCAGCTTCGATCTTGTCCAAATGAAAATTTAAGATTCAAATTCCTTAAATTACCACTTGTATTGCAGAGATAATGCTAGAACCCACATTTGCTGATCCTTAGTCCAAATAATGCTTAATTTCTTTTACATTGTCATTCTTAGTATAACTGATAAGCTTTGTTTGGATGAGTTTGGAAATGCTGTGTAAGTTAAGTAATTAGAAGAACATATATTTCAGTTAAATTTTCAAAATTGTCCATAAATTAAATTTTCTCTCCCCAATGTTTATAACACCACATGAATGTCTACCACTAGGCAATTTCCGGCTGTGAAGTGTATTGTGAGATATAATCTACCTCTCAGCTACACTGAGAATAGTTTCTTGAGTCTCAGTATCAACTCATGACATATTTGACATTCTTTTCCTCAGATACTCTTCATTCTACACCTACTCCACTTAAATTTGCTTGCGCACAAGAATTTTATTAAATACTTGAAAAGTAGTGATTGGAGGGAACCTGTTTACTCTTTAAAGAAAGACATACTTCAACTAATTGGCAACAAAGTTGTCAACAGTTGTTGAGTTACTGCTGAATAAGTGAGAAGAATATTGATTGCAACTGAGGAAAGAGTCAGCATGCGCTCTTCAGCTACCCTACCTGTTCCCAACAGGAGCGATGCAAAGGATTTGTTTTTCACATAGAACCTATCTTGATCATAGTTCCAAGTAAAATACAAAATGTAGTCCAATGAAAAATGTCTTAGTCATTTTCTTTCTACTGGGACAATACCTTACACTCACAATTTAAAGGAGGGAAAGTCTATTTTGGCTCACAGATTGAGAGGTTTCAGTTCATAGTCAGTTTTCTCCAAGGCAGGGTGGCATGGCAGAGGAGAGACAGATCCTGGCAGGGAAAAAAAGAGGGACCAAGGGGATAGGGAGGTAGACAGAGACTTGCAGGCCACATTCTCAGGGACCCACCTCCTCCAACAGGGCTTCATCTCCAACACCACATTTAGCAGCAAACTCATCAGTAGACTAAGCCACTGATAGCTCCCAAAGCCCCAACTGTGAGTGTACAAGGCTTTGGGGGGATCTCTAAATATGAAACATAACAAAAACTTACACATGGAAAAGATTTGACTCTTCTTACAGCTGCTCATTGCCTGGAAAGAAATTTTAAAATCATTTAAACTAACTCAGGTTTATTAATTTATACATATAATTCACACACATGTGCACATACACAGAAATTCATTAAAAACTTGATGGCAATGTTCTCCTATTTTCTGTCAACATGGAGGCGTGAAACTGACATATTCAGAGCCTGATTAAATTTTATTTCCCTCTTTTATCTATGTTCATTAAATTAGAAGAATGGATGATATTTGAATAATTGCTTTATACTCAATTGAAAAATGTAAGAAGAGGTAAGGGGTGGGGTGAGAAGGGTAAAAAATGATTATACCAAATTAGAATCCTTTCGTGTTTCTGACTGCTGGTCACAGAGAAAATTTGTCTAGAGAGAGGTAACACTTCTGAAACCAGCCGGGTGGAAAATGACTGACTTCATTAAAATTTCCAGTAATAAAAGCAGTCATGTGCTATGAAACATACTTTAATTCCACTATAAACTATGAGCATGGCTCTGGTTGTAGAAATTGAGTAATGTTTTATTCAAACTGACTGAGATTTTAATAGTATTATCAAAAAATGGTCTTATCACTCCAAAACCTTTGTTGCAATCATGCAAAGGTTATAAAAAGGATTGGAAGTGATACACACTGGTAATCTATGGGTACAGATGGGGTTTTTGGTTCTGGAGAATAACCATGCACACAGTTCAGGAAACCCTCTACACCTTAGCTGAACTGCCTGTTGGTCACATACACTATTGCTGTCCTGGTCAGAAAATCTCTAAGAGCTTTTGCGTGTTAAACATAATCCCATTAATATCAATAAGAAAAACTCTCCCTAAAGATCAGGGATCTTTAAAGGATTAGTAGTTTCTATTAAAGCAAACGCCAGCAACAAAAAATCAAGAGCATTATCTCAGATCCTAGCTGGAGTATTTTGAATTATATTTTTACTGGGCTCATATCATACCAAGTCTTAATTACTCTGTGTTAATGGCATAGATTCAAAATGTTCCCCCAAGAGTTTCACAGGTTGGAGGGTGATCAGATCATAGAAGTGCTATGAGCATCATTGGATTCGTCCATGGTTGCATTCAGTAGCTAAATGTGCTGTCAGGCGATGGGGCCTGGATTAAGGTGGGTAACTAGGGGCTTGACATTTCAGAAATATGAATTTGCCCAACCTGTAAGTATCAGATACCTTCTTTTGTGTGTGTCTTCTTCCATGTCTTTCATAAATATTTGACAGAGAGCTGCATGCACTTCTGTCAGCTCCTTAGTTCTATTAAGTACAAGGCGTGATTGAAAAATATGGTGAATGCTTCAATTGTTTTTTTTCAACATTACAATAAAAGACACACCCATGAATGAAATACACACCTTCATTTCAAATGCATTTACCCAACCATTCTTGTTACTTTCAGAGGCAGACCTGGAAGCCCTCTTTCATGTCATGTATAAGGTGTGATCAAAAATACACTAAATGCTATTGATGAGTGCCCTTCAACAGAAAAGTACCCTATGACATTTTACAATGGGTCCTGACTCCCTGAATCTGTCACCAAAATACTTTGATTCTTCCTCATGGTCAAAACAACCATGAAAAGTTAGCATTTTGGGTCAATTCAAGGCATCATGGCAGCCATGATGGATGAACTAAAGACACTCGAGACCAAGGACTTTCAGAACTGCTTCAGAAAGTAGCAAGAGTGATAGGAAATAAGAGGGGTGAATGGCAATGTGTTTTTTACTACAGTCATTTTTTTTATTTAAACACATACTGTATTTTATGATCATAGTTCATATATGTGGTTAAGCTATTGTAGATGGGATTGTTTACTTGATTTATTTTTTTTGGTTCTTGGTTAGTGTATAGACATGCTGCTGTTTGTTGATTTTCTATCCCACCATTTTACTCAATCCATTTTCAGTCTTAACAGTTTTTTGCAAGTAACTTTCTATAGTTAAAATCATGTCATATGCAAGCAAAGAAAATTTAATGACTTCTTTTCTGATTAGGATGCCATGACTTCTTCCTCTTCTTAATTGCTCTGATTAGCTCAAACCAATACTACACTGAATAGAAGTGGTGAAAGTGACCAACCTTGTCTTCTTATCTCAGAGGAAAGATTTTCGCATTCTACAGTTGAATCCAATATTCTCTATGGGTTTTTCATATGTAGTCTTTATTTTATTGAGATGTAATCTTTATCTAATTTGTTTACATGTAATTTCTAACTTCTGTGTTCTAGCTTTCTGAAATACTATTGGAAATTATAGCATAAAAGCTACTAGTTTTCTACAATGTTTTTTCAGAAATTAGCAGAGATAAGTGCGATAGTGATTTCTGTTGGATGATGGTAGTTGTCTAATCTTGTCTCTTCTAATGGCCACCATAAAACACAAGTTAACAAATAAACAAGTAATATCCTACAAGCCCACACATGTACAGTATAACTAGGAACAAAAATATATTAAACACTTCAATTTACATAATAGTTAGGAAACAAATGTCTGAAAATCTTAGAGGCTCCTAAACTTTTACTAAAATAGATTAAAAGGCAAAGAAATGTGGAAAAGCAGAAAGATCCTTGGTCTTAACATTGCTTTAATACAAGTAAAGTCATTCTTGAGAAATTAGCACTATAATTTTGAAGTACTGAGAGTGACTTTGGTTTTTCAAACAGTCCTAGAATAGACACAACTAATCTCTAGAGGAGAAAACATTAAGTCACTACTGTAGTTGCGATCTTAAATGTCCCACAAAAGGCTCACTGTATGGAAGATGTGATTGCCAACAAGTGGACATTTGGGAAGTAATCAGATCATGAAGAATTTAACCTCTACAATGGACTAATCCATGTATGGGTTCATAGCTCAATGAGCTTCTTGGGAGATAGGGCCTAATTGGATAAAGCAGATCTCTGGACACGTGGTTTTAAAGGTTAAATTTCTTATCATCAGCCCTTTCTGTTTTGGCTCTTTTCCCATCTCTGCTACTATTCTGCCACCATGAGATAGGATCTTTGCTGCAGTACATTCTTCGTGCTCTTCTGTTCCAAAGTAATGCAGCTAGATGACCAAGGACTGAAACCTCTGAAACTGTGAACTGAAATAGACCTTTCCTCCTGTAAGTTGATTGCTATCAGGTATTTTGTCTCAGCCATGGAAATCTGACTAGCACAGTCAATCTGAAAGAGTGGAGATATAATAGTGTAAGAAAGATCCTGGGCAAATTCTATGATTTGATAATGATGTGCTGTATCTTGAACAAAGGGCTAGATCAGTTGGTTGCATGCCTTTGTCAAAATTCATCAAGCGGAGCAATTTTTTCTGTACATTTTATTCCATATATTTATATATTAAATTCTACATTAAATTCTAGTTAATGAAAGGCCCTTAGATGTACTTAGAAGTCATGAATTTGTCTCAGAAATCTACTATATAAAGCATACAAATGTTGTGCTAGAGAAAAACTGATGATAGTTATGATAACAAATATATCCTTATAGAAATGTCGCTTACAAATCAAGCTGTTGTGCAGAACTTTCTGCATAACTCATTTAAATTTGTATGTTTAAAAATGTTTCCAATAAAATGCTAGAAAAATATTCAAGAACATTTTATCTTCTACTCTGTATTTGTCTATAAAATACTTAGCAAATGCTTAACATTATTAAGTATGGTAGGTGAAGAAAGTTTCCTACTAGTCATTAGATCATGAGAAAGATACTTTTGCATTAGCATCTATTAATTCTGAAATACTAAACTAAACTTTAAAAGTTATAGCATACCTTATGAAGTTCAGCAATCCTGGTATTGTTCTATTCTTTGTTTTAATAATTAGGATCTTATTAGAACCCAACGCCACACATATTTATGCATGCATTTGTTTATTGATTACGTACTACATGTTGAATGCTTTTCAAAGTACTGAGAGTTCAGAAGTGATGATTGTAAAAACAATCCTTGTCCCTCAAAGACTACAAATGGAGTACAGGCGGGAACAATCAAGCTTTCAAATGTAACAGAGTTAAGTGTTCTGATAGCCAAAGTTTCCAGGGCTAAAGAAGGACATCACAGTCCACGTACCAATTCAGGCAGCAGTTGTACTTTCAGCTGAGTAAGTCCTGAGAATTGACTAAGGAGGAATGCATCCTGTAAAACCAGGAAGTATTTCAACCATGAAGATGGGGGCAGTGCTTACGTTAGGAACACTGCATTAGAAGTTTGGTTTATGTTTATCTGCTCGCTTAGAGTCCAGCTAACTTTTGTAGGAAGCACTGTAATACATTAAGAGACTCACTAGATGGCCATACTCTAGCACACTCTAAGGGTACCACCCTTGTCTTGTCAAGTTTCTAAAACACTTTGTACTTCTTTTGCCTTCTTTGGAAATTAAGAATTGTAGTAACATCTATCATATATGACTATTTGATAAAAAAAATTGAATTTGTGTGCTATAGCAGCCCTCGATACACGATAAACATTCAAATGATTGTTTATTATTATTGTTGTTAACTAGCCAATTACTCTTTGATAAGATTCTTTTACTGTTGCAGGAGAAAAGTAAAGGAGCAAGCTAAGAAAATAATATTCTAGGAAAACTTGGAGAAGGAATTGCCTGGCAGAAGCTGTAGATGCAACCAAATGCATTTGATGCCAAGCTTCAGAGTCCGAAGCAAGGAGGGAACACGGAAGAAAACACATTTGACTGCTCCACAGCCCCTGCGGTTGGCTCAGCCTGAGAGAGAAGCCCCGTAATAGACTACCTAGAAGATTCACGACTTGGCTTCCTCCATAAGACCAAGGAAGATACGGATGGAGAGCAGATAGGAAATCAATTAATGTAGTAACTCCTCTTATCAATGAATACAACACAGACATATGACAAAGAGGTCACAGGAAGAAACTTACAATCCTCTCTTCCTACTGAGCCTGCCAGTAGGGACAGGAGGAAGATTCCCAAGGAAAGTATGGTAGCATCTTCAGGATTTACCATGGTGTTGACACCACATCAGACAATTTATGTACTTGAGGTGTGGTTTAATATTTGCACAAACTCACCATTTTTCCTGTCAAAAATTCATTTACTGGTAGTTTTCTATCAAATATTTCACAATCAACACATTCCATAACCAACATGAGTTTCTATCAAAGCAGAGTGAACAAAGACAAACAAAATGACTTGTTCAAAACACTTTCAGCTGGAATTCAAATATCCCAGTTAACGCTGTGCAGTATCAGTTCACTAAATTTTAGGTACAGTAAAATAAGATGCTTTAATATTTGCTTGTTTACAGTTGTCTTCTGGAAAGGCATGAGTGATACTTTCTCATTTTTGTTCTCTGGTTTTCTCTTTTAGTCAAACACAGACGTGGACATCCATTTTTAAAGTCATCACCAAATTGTCAGTTTTCTCCAGAAGCCCAAACTTTACCACCTTAAAGGAATTTCAAACATGCTTTCATTAGCTTACTTGATTTTGTTTTTTATTATAATACACCTAGGTAAGGCTTTTTGTATTTATTTGTCAAAAGCAGGTAATTTTCTTTCATCATGTTCATTTTGCTTTTTAACTGTCTCTGCAAGTGTTATGATCTCCCTGAGTTACTATCTTAGGGTTTATTCACAAAAGATGCCGAATTTTATTTCCATATTAATAATAAAAATTGCTTTTTATATACATATTTAAGTACAACCTGCAATTATTAGATTAAAGTTGCTAATTATTGGAAAATTTGATGTTGAAATTCTCAGCAAAAAATCTTTCCTGCCTTTACTTGACTTCATATTGCTTTACTTTGTTTAATGATTATTTTTATTAGCTTAATTTTTTATATTTATATTTTATATTCAAAACTATATTTTTTGAGAAAATGTACTTTCAAATTAATACATTTGAAGAAAAGGTAAATGAAGAAAGACACCAAAGCCATATTTGTGTACACTAAGAGGTCACCAACAGCAGCTTATCAAAGTTTTCAGCACTTTCCTGTTTTGTAATTTTAATGGACTTTTATATTTTGGAAAGTCGTATTTTCACTATAAATTATCATAACTTAAATGTCTTTTTCTTTCCTTCTGTTTTGTGAGCCTTCTAAGGGCAATGTCATATGATTCCTGGTTATCACTCTAGTCCTACTGCCCGGCCCTTTTACTAATACACAATAAGGACTAAGTAAACATGTTTTTAAAAGTGTATATTCGAACAGCTGAATATGATGATGTACAACTGTGATCTCATCACCTCGGAGGATGAGGCAGGAGGATCTGAGCTACATGACAAGACCTTCTCTTTAAAAAAAGTGTGTATTTGAAAAAAATCACAATAGGTGATTAAATTTGTTTTCCTTTGCCTCTTGATATTCAAAGAAATAATACAATGCTCTTCTTACAAATATCCAAGAGAATGCATTATAGACACCAATAGAATTCCTAAAATGTCCAAACATTACAATATCCATATAGATTATATCTTAATGGAAACATTAAAGCTAGTTTGATCAATTAACTGGAATGACTTTGTAATTGTTCTATCAATTTTGTTATAGTCAATGAATATTTCTAAGTATCTTTAAACACTTGAATGTATTGTTCTGTTAGGTAATTAGCAGTTCTATTAGCAGTATCATTGTAGAAATTAATTCTTTAGGAAGGAAATACACTTATCCATATAAAGAGAAAACTTAACATTAAATGAAGTAGTTCAAATTGTCACAAGTGCAGATTTGACATTTAAAATAATTACAGAATCTCACATAAAGTTCTTGGCATCAAACAATGTTTGATTAGTTATATTTACAACTAATTCCTAAGTTTTTCTAAAAAATAAAATTAGTTATGTCCAACTTCAGAGTTGCAAAAAGGATCAAATGAAATGATATCATTGAATAAACTTTAACCATAAAATATTACAGGTATGAGGTCTAATAATCTTTAGTATTTAAATATAATGCTTTGCTTTTAGAACACCAGGCTCCCCAAAATTCACTACATACCAGCACAACTTTATTCAACTCTTTCATACCTTCTTAAATTTCCTTTATAATTCATAAAAAATTGTGCTCTTTGGTAAATGTGGTGACATAAGAAGCTACAATTTTAGAGCAACCCTTTCAAAGGTGAAAATAATTATAATCTATAAAATTATCAGTTCAATTTAAATTGCAGAGAAGACAAATTTTACAAAAAATCTAAAAACATGTTTTGGTTTACTTACTGACTCAATAAGCCTCAAAACTCTCATTTCCCCAGCTTGATCTAGCACATTTAATTTAGCCTCTTAAGTGACAGGGAACAAATCATAATTAAAAGAAAGGTGAAAATGCTTTGCTTTAGAAAACTATTTCTTGCATATGGATGAGTGATTAGAATGACCTTATATAGAAGCCCCCTTCTGTTGCTGAGAGACAAATACCTTTGTGCAGAGACAAGCTGAGCTCTGAAAACCCATAATCTGAGCTGTCACCTTGGAAGACAGAATCCTCCTTTTGGCTTTGCAGTTAGATGAACGGGAATAGCCTCTGCAGTGAATTCTAGAGTGGGGAAGTTTTAAGTTTGATTTTGGTGTTACCTTACCATGTAAAGTTAGGTTATTAGAAATTTGCTCTTCCCAGAATCAACAGTCAAGTTTCCAACTATATTTTCTTTAAACACATACACACACAACACACACACATAACAAGAAAGAGAAAGACAAAGCAAGCACATGGGAAGAGTGAAAGTAAGATTATAATTGGTATGATATTAAAAAGTATCAATTTAGAAAAAAATCTCAGATGAGAGTTACAAGCAGTTATTATTTGATCTCCTCTAGCAACCAAAGCGGGTAGTCTGTGGACAAGGACCATTTTAACTGGAATGAAGCTGAATCCCAGAAAATGTTTGTTCTTAAATGCAAATAGACCAGTTTTTAGTCTTTTGGCTCTTGTAAGTTTGAAATACCTACTGTAGAACCCAAGATGTGACTTAAAATAATAATAACTACTTCAGAAATCATGGCAACCCATTCAATAAATGAGTAGATTTATTGGGAAATATGCACCAGGAATAATATTAATGTCTAATGTTAGTGTATAACATTAATGTAGTAATTTAAAAATTACTACAAAATTACGGGCATATTATAATCATCATCATCGAATAGTGGTTATAGAAGCACATTTTTAAAAAATTTCATAGTGTGAAAGTTAATCTGTTCACACTTCCCATTCTTCATGATTTCTTCAGGGAGGAATTCTGCCCATTTTCCTACAATTTATTCCCTGGTGTTACAACGAAGAACCTTCCCAGACATCCTTGCTTCCAATAACTTTCTATACCCATTATTTTCATCATGAGAATTTGCCACACTTTTAAACAGATAAAGTATCTATCTAGGCCCTATTAACTCTGAGTTTGTCCACATGACATTGACCAACAGAATATAGTTGGAAGTGGCTGTCTGCTTGGCATGGATGAAGTCCAGCATTTTTCTGATTCACAGCACAAACATCATCTCCAAAAAGGGAAGGACGCACCCTACTTAGGGTTCAGTTTTTGTGTGTCCTGAAAGACCTGTGGGACCCCCTCTGCCCATAACTGAGTCTAGCAGCACCATACAGGCAGCAGAACCATCTCGTGATCTGATAGCAGCAGGAAGCAGAGCCTGGACTTGGAATTAAGCAATTTTTTTTTTCTAATTTTGGATGGACTATTTAGTGACACCTGTCACTGTGTTAGTTGAAAAACTAATGCTCAGTCATTATCACAGTCATATTTGATTTGATAATGCCTTATAAACTATAAGACTTGTGGAGTTCTTTAGAGTCAGAGCAAGGCTTCAGGTAAATGCTGAAACATTCTCATTTTCATTATTCCTTTGATAAAATTTTTACATCTCTAAGCACAGGTGAGGCACATGACCCAAGCTAATGTGGAAGCCGAGGTAACAATGCATTGCAATTGTAAAAAAAGAATATATATATATATATATATATATATATATATATATAGAGAGAGAGAGAGAGAGAGAGAGAGAGAAAGAGAGAGAGAGAGATTAGATTATATTCTTTTTTTTTTTTTGTAAAAAGGGTTTTATCAGTCAAAGTTTATGCCACATGTAACTTTAGGAAAGCGGTGAAGTTAAACTGTCTGGTGCTCACATCAACTTGTCCTTAGAGTGAGAATGTCAGAGCTAGAAAGAATTTAAGTGATGACTTCGTTTGATCACTGTCTTTCATGGATGAGAGAACTGAGGCCCGAAATGAGGAATTGTGTTTCTCCAAGCTTCTTAATAGCAAATATGTCATTTCAACCAACAAAATGGTTATATGGATGGCAGCTAGGTATACTGTCTGGCTTAACAGGAGTACATTTTCCCCCAATACTCTTATTCAGAATACTGGATTGTGTGTGTCCTAGAACATGTCTTCTTTTCCCAGAATGGCCACAAGTGCTAGTTTCATGTGAAGGCATTGAAATCTGTGAAGGGGATATGTTGTCAATAGGCAAACACATGTGAAGTTCTGTTTGTGGGTGAAACATAACCGAGTGCCTGACAAAGAGGCTCAGAGAAAGGCCAGAGCTTCCTCACAAGCAATGCAATCTCCCACTGCTATCACATACACAGCAAGCTTGCTGTTGTTATGCAAAGCGACAGCCTCACATTTTAAACTATTTGCCAAGTTTTCAAAGCCTTACATATCTAGGAATAAATCTGAAGAGATTTCAAACACCAAGATAAAGGACAGTTTTCTTTGTGAGAGATTTTTTTGTCTTTGACCATGTGACCTTCAGTGAGACAAAGGCTCTTGGGACTACCTGCTCTTTACCAGCATCAAAAAGAAAGCAAAATATATCATCAGCATTACAATGTTAAAGGGCTCTTAATGCTCTCATTTGGGAGCTAAAAGGCAGAGAGAAAATTGAAATAAAAGAAAAATTAAGCTGTGTGTTAGAAAAATAAGAAAAAAAAAACTCAATGCAAGGAGACAAAAATTGGATACAAGAGAGAAGAAAGAAGCAGTGCCTGTGTAATCCTTTCAAGACCCACACACCCTCCAGATCTGCTGGTCAGTGACACAGATGTAGATCACATCTTCGCTTTCAGCTCACTTAACATCCAAGCCCACGTACATACCAAAGCTTCGCCTGTCTCATCTTGAGAGGCAGCTTACTTTGCTGCAGAAGCTGCTGAGACCATGAGGAGTCTACAGCAAGGTTTCACTGTCTGATGCTCTTCTTGTTTCATGCAGATTTGACCTTGAGAACCAGCAGACATCACAAGAAGTTGTGCCAACCAGGGGTGGCGACCTCTGAACCTCTCCTGTGGCTACCCTCAGCATTCCAGTTCAGTGGTGAGAAACCTTACACATTCAGGATCTACCCCTGTGTTGTGAAAGATTTGGTTCCAGCAAAGGAAGCAACTTCAACACACCTGTGCTTTAACTCACAAGAAGTATATGTGTACAATCATCTTGGATTATTAAATCAAATACTGCTGCTCTTGAAGCCAAGAAAAGTTGAACATGTGATTATATTTTATGTTTTTCTTTTCTTCTCCTTCTGGAAGAACAGTATGTTGAATTCACAGCAAAACCCTGTTCTTGCAGCCATGAGGGAAGGGGGCAACACCAGGTTGGCACTGAAACACTCTCACTCTTACACAGTGTCTGGCAGGCAATGATTCCCCCAAGCCCTGTGTATTCCAGCTATCTATCAAGAAGAATTACTGGTGAAAACGACAGAAGAATGTCATACGTTTGCTTTCGTTTTATTCCTGTGAATGTGAGGACTCTTGCAGTTTAAGCAGATTATGCTGCAGAACTGAAGCTTGGTTGAATGATTAAAAGATAAAACACTTTCATTTAAATCTTTACGTAAATATATCAGCTTGGATTTTCTGAATTGTACTGTGAAGTTTTGTCATAAAATGGAAATGTTTGATTTGAAGGTAATAAAATCTGTTGAGCTACAGTAAGGCAATATTAATACGAACATAGAGCTTTGTAACTAATTTGGTGCCAGAGAAAAGAAAAAAAGCCAAGATCTCTAGCTGTGGGTGATTAAAGCAAACTACACCTTTGAGAATGTATTTGTATGTACAACAAGATATACTGGTTTAGAGGAAGCATACCAAGGGTTAACTATTAGAATGGCATATGAAATATCCAATTAGCAACTATTTCCCATTTAAATGAGAAGGTAAAATGTGCTCACTTTTGCCAAATTCCCGTTTCCTCAAGGGACTCAGGAATACACCCTTTTGTACACTAGGCAAGGGACCTGTTTCCTGTCCTGGGAAATGTAGCCTGCAAATTCTGACTTTTTTTTCATGAAAGAAAATCTCATTCTCAGGTCTTTTTTCCAAGATAGCTGTCAGGCACATGGGAGAGGATTCCTTTGTGTGTCCCCAAAGTCTTCATTGGTAACCTTAGATCATGAAAATTAAAGTCAGATGATGTAATAAATCATAAGAGAATGAGTTTAGGCAAATCTCAGAACTTTGGTATTTTTTCTTAGAACAATATCTATATAGAACTCCAAAATAAGAGATCCAAGTAAGAATGGGCAAGTGAAATTCATAGGCACTTCTCAAAAGTACAAATGGTCAATAAATATATGAATAAATATTCAACATCTCAGGCTACCAGAGAAATACAAATTAAAACATCACTGAGATTGCATCTTCTCTCAGAAATAATGAAGTAGCAGAGGTCTAATGTCTCTAGCAAGGGTAATTGTTGTGAGTGTTGAACTGGGTTGTGCACCCTAGGTCCTGTCGAGTAGTAAATGCTCAATAAATATTTCTGTTGTTTTTATCTGCCACCAAAGCAGGTAGCCTGACATGGTCATCTGTGTATGGACAAAGCCAAAATAATTTTGGAATGTTCCAACATCAGGGAAAGTGTAGCACAGAGTGGGAATATGATTCCAGTAGCTTTCATTCCTCCCTCTCTCATCAGCATCCTAATCTATATAAAACTGGAAACCTATACGCAAATATACATATATATTCATGGAATAGCTGTCAATGTGAAATTAGCTAACAGTGATTAATTAAATATTTGGTACTATCAAGATATATTTCTTGGGTTGGAGATTTAGCTCAGCGGCATAAGTACCTGCCTGGCAGGTGCCAGGTTATAAGTTCAATCCCTGGTACCTTTTTTCTTTTCAATAGAGTTTTACTGTCCACCTCTCTCTTTTCTTCTGTTTTCTCCAAGTATCTTTATACAATTTGGTGGTTTTGAGGACTAGAAAAAAAGGAAATGATGGAAAAAATCCCAGAAAGTTTTATAAAGAACTATTTAGAAACAAAAATGTTGCCAAAAAGACTGCTTGGCTACTTTTTCAAAACAAAGAAAATGTATCTCTATAAAAACAAAACTTTCTTTTTAATCTAAATGGATACTTTCTTCAAATAACAAGGGATGAGTTTCCTAAAAATTTATGCAGTGCCCCACTTGCATGAGAAATATATAGCAACAATACTTTACATTTTGCTATTAAATGGGTTTGTTAAGGGTATATAGTTGTTTTAACCATAGAAACTCTAAGTATGTAACTAAAACATCTGCATATAGACACTAAATGTTAAAAGTGCAAACGCATAACACCTACAATACTTTGGGAGTATTGTGACAAGACAGATGTTATTTTTATAAGAGATATATACATATACATATATACATATATATGTATATGGGCACATGTATATGTACTCAATATGCATGACTACACATACATATTGACTATATTTACTTACTACACGTACGTATTGCCCATATACTTATATGTGCACAAGACGCACATGCGCGCACACACACACACACACACACACACACACTTTTCAAAGGCAAATCACTTTTCTTCCACAAATGCTTTTTGGTCATAAATGTGTGAGGATTTCAGACTTTCTACTGAACTATCAGAAAATAGTCATATAGTTAACATTTATTGAGCATTTACTGTTTGGCAGACACTAAAATAAGGACTTCAAATGACCTAATTTAATATTCACAATAAACTTGAGAGATTTTAGAATTGTACCCAATTCATAGAAGAAACCAAAACTCAGATATATTTAACTGCTTCAAACTTATTCCCTTACCATTTATTATCCAGAGATTTGGCTGATTTCATACTAATTACAGAACTCAAACTCTTTACTCTCTATACTACCCGAGAGCCAAACAACTTGCCAAATAAACAATTTTATGAATGTCTTTTTTTGGAAATATAGATTGTTCATAGGTATTCTTTTTTGCCCTTTAGAAAATTTCTCCTTTTATTGAAACATGAAAAATATAAGAGGGGAAGAATTTCTTTGAGATGAAAATTTAAGAAGTTACAAAATTAGATTTTTATATAGTATGTTCTACCTTTGAACATAATTTTCATCAGAAAGAATTATTTTCAAAGGGTCATATAAAGTAATAAATGTAATATCTTACAAGGAAATTGTAACCAGGTTCAGGGTCAGATAAGGACAATTTAAATGGACATATACAGTGGCTTAGCCTTACTGGGATTGAGGGGTTGCCTCAGTCAGGATGGAAGAGAAAACAACCTTCACATTATTTGTGGTTTTTCAGATCAAATATTCTTATGATTTGCTTGTTTTTTGCTCTCGTATTCCATGCCCATCAAAGCCCTCTGGGGGATGTGCTCCATGTCTCTTCACTCTGAGACCTATAGAGCATCCTTATCTTGGTCTCCACCCAAACCAATCCTGGGACAGCAAAATGAATATGGAACTCTGGTGAATACCAACACTGGCAAGTGCATGTGTGATCCACACATCCACCGCTTCTGCTCACTTCTTGTCCAGGAGGAGCAACCTCGAAAGAGCCAAAACATCAACCTTCCCACGTGGCTGATGTACAATGAGGTTCAGAGTGGTTCACGGAGGATGGGGTGGGGGGGTGTGGTGGTGGGGTGTAGCTGTATAACCTCACAGACACAGAGATGCTGTGGGGAGAAGCTCATTTTTCCCAATGGCAGGATTTCCCTTGGGGATGGTTTCCAACTGCGAGGGATGAAGGCAGACAAGAGCCTTCTGAGACTGAGGCTCCAGGATTTGTGCACCACTGATCTGAGAGAAACAGAGAGAGAGAGAGAGAGAGAAGAGCTAAATAATGGTGAAGAATAATTAACAGGGGATTAAACAACTAGGGCTGTGGAGGAACCTCGTAAAGTAATGGAAATGTGTCAGTCTGTGCTTTTTGCCTTTATGGTTGTTCTCCAGATGAAGTTTCTAGTCAAATGAGAAGGTATTATTGTGCTTTGTGTGGTGGTAGCACAGTCATGAGGTGCTAAATTCTGCACCCAGGTTTGTAATGCTAGGTCAAACCCTAACCTCTAGTGTAACAGTAGGCAGAAGTAACTGAGTTTTATAGAGCTTCCTCAATGTTTATACTGATAAGTGAGAACGTAAATGAGGAAGATCCTTTAAAACACATTTGCAATACCTTTGTCTCATCCCTGTATTCAGATTGTGATTCCTCCAGCTCCTCCACAGAGTGTGCATCACACACTCAGTGGTCATTATAGATATCAAAGGAAATTCTTCTGCTTAGATTTCGAGAAGAAAGTAGGGAGATGTGTAGGAAGGAGAAAGAGGTTCAAAAGAGAGACAAGCTGTGTTATGCACACGTTCATACTCCCCAAGATGAATGCAAACTTGATGGACTATAAATATGTACTGATAAAATTAAAATTAGAAAAGGAAAGTTTAGGAAAGCCTACTCTCAACTATGAAAATGACCATTTTGTCCTATTGTGTTTTAAAAAGCATGCTTGTCCTTCTCTTGTTTCCTTTATAGTAGACTTAACCCTATAATGTAGAGAGGATGGATTTTTTTTTAACGCTTTTTGATTGATAATTTGCCCACTAACACCAAACTACTGCTTTTTTGCTTGTATCTGCTGCTTGTCAGAAGCTAAACTGATGTACTGAGTCAGTAATAAAATGCATTCCCTACTGTGATAAATTCAACAAAATACACTTGCTTTCTTCTGATAGTGCTCCTGCTTCCCTCTGACCTCTCTGACCTCTAGAAACACCTTTCCTAGGAGCAGTCCTCTGAAATAGCGAATGTTTTTCCCTATCGAATTCCCTGATAGACCAGGGCATTTTCTGAAGTCCCTGAAGGGAGAGTTAGAGTGTTTCAAGCTGGAAACTTTCCTTTTTTCTTCTCTGTGGAAGGTTTCTTGACTTTGGCTTTTTTCTCACTTAGTAGCCTTTAAGAGTTTCTTCTTAAAAAATCATATCTTTTTTTTCGTTTCCTTATATTTCAGTTATTTTTTGGAATTATTGTGAAAGGTTGCCCAGCTTGCTTCTATCTTTGCTTCTGATTTTTAATGAGAGGAAATATTGCTATCTCTTTGTTCACCCTCTCATACCCACTCATACTCTCTTACCAATCTTTGGTGGGAGACTTTTCATGGGCTAATCGGGGGTGCAGGGGATGGTGAGGACCTCTGATTCAGAGCTGAGGAAAAGCAGTAATCTGAGGGAGAGGCGAAAGATAAAGCCTAATATGGGATGATAGGTGAGAAGAAAACCCAGCTGGACTAATGTCCAGAGCTTAGCCAGTGGGAGAGAATAAGGGTGGTTCCCATCTAGATTATGATACCCTACCCCTGCCTCAGCTGAGGAGCCAATGCCTTCTTTCTTAAGGACTGGGCTGAGAGGGAGGGAGCGAGTCAGGGAGAGCCTGGAATATTAAATAAACCCAAAGTAAAAGTGGCCTCCCTGTGGAGCACAGTGAAGTTACACAACTTCAACCAGGGACACAAAAAAGCAAGCAAGCAAACAAACAAACAAACAAAAAAACCTGAACAGAGGAGAACTTCATTACCACACAACATGGTTCCCTTCCCTAGAGCCTAAAGGCAACAGGACACCAGGAGAGGGAGAAGGTTCCCCCAGCACAGGCATTTTAATTATAACAATAACAATAACAATAACAATAACAGTAACAACAACAAACCACATATTTCTCCCGAATACAGTGGAAATGAGGCCTACGGATCATTCAGGGTCCTAAACATGATTTTCAGGGGCCTCCCATTGCGGAGAGGAAACCCAGCATTGCTGAGGTGACACATAGAAGGGCATGAAAGCCAGTTCTGAGACAAAATCAGAAAGCAGTGTGGGAACCGCGTGACTCCCTGGAGCCAGGGAGAGGGAGCAGCTTCTACTGGTGAAGGCAAATACGTAATGGGAACTGGAGCCTGGACTAGCAGGCCTTTGACAATGTAATAAGAAAAACCCTTGAAAGGAAGACAAGGAGAAGTCTGTGGTATGCACCCTCCAAATCGAGGTGGGTCGTTGGACACACAGAGGTCTGCAGGGGAGCGTGCCTAGAGCTCAAAACTAGAACACAGATTAGCCTTCACATAGCAACTGCTCTGAACAGAGAAGGAAATCACACGGCTAATGGAAACCAGCCAGTGACATCAGTCAGGAACAGCCGTGTGAGATTTAGGTTATTGCTGAAACAACAGTGCGAAGTTTCTTATTCTTATTTCCATGGACATTCTGGCAGTTGTAGGTATTGTAACCTTGCTACTTTGTTGAATTTGGGCTATCCTGGTGGATTTTTCTTTATTTCTTTTATCTCTTTTCATTTTTCTAGCTCTTTGTTCTTTTACTTTTTCGTGATTGGTATAGGATGACTAAAATATTTTAAGTTTCAGGAGTGGAACTTTGGCCTGCTCTTGCAGTGGGTCTTCCCTCCTGCCTTTCAACCCTTCCTCTGTCATATTCTTAGCCCTTCTCTATTCCCCATTATCTTACCTCCTTGCCATCCCCCTTCTCTGTATCCACTAATCACATAAAGATAACAGTGTACAAATGCATTAAAGAATAAAAATTAGCCAGTGGTATAAATCTAACTGTGGCCTCTTAGGGCATATCAGGGTAATCCTCAACAGATCTGTTCTTAGATGACCCACACAAAACAATCAGCACACACACTGACAGGCACCAGTAATCTCGCAGTCTCCCTCAGTCTCTAAATGCATTGTCACCCATCTGCAGGTGACCTCCTCTATACAAATACTCGCCCAAAGCAAAACACTACACTAGCCTGTTACTCCAGCTATAGTGACCTCCATCAAAGTCCAACTTCTTATCCATCTCCTTTTTACATACTGACATGCTACATCTCTTATCTTCCTGTCTTCCAATTGGCACACTCCTCTCCCTTTATCCTTCTTCCCCAAGTCCTCGCAGCACACACATCACAGTGAAATATAGTCGGTTAGTTGTACAGATGAAAGAGTGAAGTTACCAAGACAAGTTTTAATGTTTGTGATTGACGTATTCGCAGTTGTGTTTACAGTGTCAAAACCAATAGAAATTTATTTTCAACAAAGGGACAGGGGCCAACCTAATTAAATTAGCAATCATAAAACAAATTGCAGAAAAACAAAATATCACATACACAGGGAAACCCATTAGGATTACAATAGATTTCTCAAAACAAATTTAAAAAGTTAAGGTGAGGTATTTCATTCCCTAAAATGAAACTACTTCCAACCTGGACTAATATATTCTGTAAAACTCTTATTCAAAACTGAGGCAAAAATAAGGTTATTCCATGACAGAGAACGCATTACAGAAAAATGAACATCAAATCAGCACTCCAGAAAATACTCAAAAATAGCCTACAAAGAGACAATGAAGCCAATAAAAACCAAAAAATCATATGGAATGCAGATGGAATGACTACATCAAAACAGACAAGTAGTTAAATTAAAAAAAAAGAAAAAACAAAGGTGTAATCATCGTCATCATCCACAACAACAAAAAAGAATTCAATGACAAGATTAAATAAATACTTAAAAAAATAATTCTCAATGTAAGTAATTGTCAACTCCAAAATATAAAAGACCCAGACTGGTAGATTTAATCAAAAGAGCAAAACAAAGCAAAACAAAGCAAAACACAGAATCCTACAGTCTGCTGTCTGTTGCATTCAGGAATTTCATTTAATCCAAAAAGCAATATATAGGCTAAAAAATTGAAGGTTACCAAATAATGTGTTCCATGATGCTGAAAGCAAGGAGAAGTAGCAATCTTATTCTCATACAAAGCAAAGTTCAAGATAAAACTGACTGGAAGAGACAAAGAATGTGACTACATATTAGTTAAGAAAACTGTTCAGCAGAAGGAGATGACATTTAGTAATACATATGCCCTGAATATTATGGCCATAGAGCAAATCCTGCTGAACATAGAAGAACCAATAAACACCAATACAATCACAGCGCATAATCTCAGGATCCTAATTTCACAAATAGACAGATGAACCAAATAAACATCAACAAAAAACAACAGCAGAACCAAGCCACTCATTTGTACAAAAGCACTTTATAGATGTCTATGCTGTTCTATTATACTGCAACAGAATAGACTTCTCAGCAGCACAAGACACCAGTCTACAAAGCGTGCTTATAAATACGAAACAATCAAGATCACCACAGGTATGCTCTTAGATCTTTGTGCACTGAAAATAAAAATCAATGACAAAAGAAACCACAAAAAATGTATAAAAACTTGGAGACTCGCTAGCACACTCCCAAGCAATCAATGTGTTATAGAAGAAATCAAAGACTTAATTACGATTATTTTTGGTATCAGAAATCGAACTCACGACCTAGCACTTGCCATGCAGGCACTATACCACTGAGCGATATCCCGGGGCCAAAGACTTAATTAAACATTTCCTGGAATCAAATATCAATGCGCTTACAACATACCAGAATCTATGTGACACAATGAAAGCAATCCAAAGAAGAAAATTTTATTATGGTCAATACTCACAAGAAAAACAGACTAAGTGCACATAAATGACTTAATGATGAGCCACAAGATATTCAGAAAAGCAGCAGCTGTCAAACCCAAGCCAGGTTTAAAGAGGGAAATCATAAAAGTCAGTGGAAACTAATGAATTTGAAACAGAAATGCAATATAAAGAATCAACGAATTTATCAAGGAGCTTGTTCCTTGAAAGAATAAGCAAAATAGATCAACCCAAACCCAAAATTAACAAAAATAGAGAAAAGACTCACAGAAAAATAAAATGCAAAATCACAGCTGACCACCAAACTTCAGAGGATTATTACAAACTACTGTGAAAAATTGTACTCCAACAAATGGGAGAATCTTGAAGAAGATTTCTAGACACATATGAATTACCAAAATCAAGCCAAGAAAACAAAAATGCTAAACCATCCAGTAACAGCTAATAAAATTGGAGCAGTAATAAGAAACTTAACAACTAATTAAAACCCAGTACCAGATGGATTGATTGCCAAATTCTACAAGACCTTCAAGGAGCTCATAACACCAATGTTCCTCAAACTCTAGCAAAATCAAAAGTGAAGGAGAAACCAAAATCATTCTTGGAAGCCAGCTTCACTCTGATTCCAAAACCAAACAAGAACAAAACAAAAGCAGACAACTACAGGCCGTAACAAATACAGACAAAATAGTACCAATAATACATCGGCAAATACGATGCAACACATCATCAAAGGAATAATATATCATGACCAAATATATTTTATTCCAAGGATGCAAAGAATGTTCAACTATACAATTCAATAAATATAATGCACCACATAAACAGAGCAAGGACAAATATCACATAATCATATCAATAGATGTAGAAAAAGCTTTAAAAATCCAACACCCATTCATGATAAAAGCCCTAAAAAATAGATATAGAAAGATCATGCCTCATTCTGATTAAAAGACATTTATGAAAAACCAATGGCAATTGTTACATTAAATGCGAAGACACTAAAAGCTTTCCATCTAAAATCAGGAACAAGGAGAGTAAGCCCACTATCACCGCTCCTGTTCAATACGGTGCTTAAAACATTAGCCAGAGCAATCAGGCAAAACAAAGGAATAAAGGACATCTGTAAAGGAAAGCACGAAATCACATTATCAGCATAAGTAGATGTCATCATGCTTATCGAAGACCCAAAAATTCCACCAAAAGACTCCAAGAATTAGTAACAAAACTCAGCAATGTAGCGTATACAAATTCAACACAGGAACATCAGTAACTTTTTTGTGTATCAGTAATGAATATGTCTAAGAAAAAAATCAGGTAAACAATATTATTCTCAATCAGCATCAAAAACTGAAATACTTTGGAATTCACCTAACAAGAAAGTGAAATAACTCTCCAATGGAAACTACAGAACTCAGAAAAAGGAGATTGTAGAGGATATCAGAAAATGGAAAGATATTCCTTCTTTTTGGATAGGTAGGACCAATACAATCAAAATAATCACACTTCCAAAATTGCCCTTCTACCCAGCAGTGAGAAAGTCATAAATTTGGTATATAACTGTAATTCAATCCCAATCAAAATATCAATAACATTTCCTGTCTAAGAATACAAAGAGGAATCCTCAGAAGACATAAGCCTTCAGGTATTCCAGCAAGGCTCACTATGAGAGAAAACTCCCCCATGTAGAATTAAAATGGAACACTAGGAACAAAATAAAAAGAGCAAACATTCACTAATTCAGTGCTTTGGCTGCCAAAATTTAACTCTTTTTCTGCAATTAAATTTCCAAAAATGTTTAAGTGTATAAAAATAAATAGCGTTAAAATGCAGCTATTAACTAACTTGTAATGATGTCCATTCCTAGATAGAATATATCCAGAATCTCCCTACTTGTGGCATGGAGCATCAAGTCTAGAATCTCTGGGCATCCATTTTAAATTAATTTTGCTTTACTTCATTAATATTCAACAACTGACTAAATAAGGAAGTGAAATATTGCCAACAAATGTTCTCAACAGGAAAGGGAAGAAAATGGAAAAAAAAAAAAAAAAACTAAATCAAGCTATGTAAATGTGTAACACTGCAAGGAAGAGGAACTCCAGCAATAAACACATGATCATGATAGCATTTTATCAATTAGAAAATACTCTCTAACGCTCATGTCCTAATAATAGCGATGTTAAGAAGGAGGAGCTTTCGATATTCACGTGTTAAAGGACACAAAACTGAAACAGGAAGGCATTAGAAATTCACAGCATTGACAAAACGGTGTGCAGTGCAAGCCGTCTACCCGAGGAGCCCCACTCCCCCTGCCATGGGTATTCTCCCTTCTATGCTTCGGTCAACTGTGGAGTGTGCTTCTGGCCCTAGGTACTGTGACTAGGCCCACGGAGGTTGATGACATCCATGACATGCCTTATTCATTACACCTCTGTTGGCTTTAAGTTGGCACTTTAGATAATCTGGATTCCTTACTCGGTTGGATGATCCACGATTTTATTCCTGAAAGAATCATAACCCTGGTGTTGCAGCCTCTTTGGGAGCTGTTATGATTTCAAGCATTTTGCCTATGGTTTGATAGTATGGAGTAATATTGTTAGTGATGACTTAGATTCAAGCCATGCTCTTTCCTGCTTTCACTAAGTGACAAATGCTAGTTCCTCTTGATAGTAAAGCTGAATCTATGTAGCTCAGTATCACTCTTTCCTTGCCCTTCTACCCAGCAGTGTAAAATCCATAAATTTCAGGGCCAAATCCTATTTCATTGCAATTATTTATGTGTTCTCCGATGACACCATTCATTTACTGGGTTCCAAATTCTCATTAGGAAAAGGTCACCCTGATGGAAAGCAAACATGTTGCTAATGGAGATGTGACCAGAGAAGATCCCAACCCATTCTGCATATTTATTCCTGCCTCTACACATAAACCGTAGGAAAACTAGCATTGTATATTGGTAGCATGCTCAGATATTGTGCCACATGCTAAAGATAACACCAAAAACTCATGGGTATTGTCTTCCAGCTGGTGCTGTAACTGTGTATTTAATAAGCTATTCCACCAATCTATAAGAACAGCTGCTGCTGGGTGATGATATATTAGGTAAGATTGGTGAATCCCATAGGCATTCACTCATTGTCTAGTTTCTTTCTCTGTAAATTAGGTTGCTTGGTAAGACTCAGTAAAACATGAATCCAGAAAATTTCATTTCTACAGTGGTGCTGAAAAGTGAATTACAGAAAGTGCAAATTCAGGTATGGAATTAATGTCTGTTTTGTGAAAACAGATTCTGTCCTCTTTGTGATAGAAGTGGTCAATTTAAACACCTTTTACCAGTGACCTAACCATTCCCTGAAGCATATAGTACTGTTTGAGGACTCAAGGATTTTACTGTCAGTGGCACATCAGGGAATCAGGGTCAGGCCAGCACTGACCAGAGGAAGATCGTAGAGGGCCTAGTGCCTGCCCCGAGTCATACTTTCAGTGGACACTTCATTCTCGGTGACTATGGGTGTAAGTAGGGTAACTACTCTACTATGCTGTGAGCCATTATGGATTATAATTGGGGTAAAATTTCCTGAAGAACTTGATGCAATATTATTCAAGAGCTAGACTACTTGAATTATCCCTCATAAATAAGCATCCACATTTCACACAATTTCCACTTCTCTATTCCTCAAAGATAAGTGGATGGTTAGTTGACTGAAAATTGCAAAGACTTTTTTACATAAGTAAATGAAGATGTTAGATAGATGTTAGATAGATAGATAGATAGATAGATAGATAGATAGATCATGACAAACTGGAGATGTACAGAGTTATGTTACTGTGATTAAACTATGTTAACATTAACAATCTCTGGTGAAAGGTTTATGCCATTAAAATTTTTCTTACTGCTTTTAGGAAATACCACTGGTAGAAAAATTAAAGGAAACTACTGTAGTACTTTTGAAAGAAATGCAAATCCTAATAAAATAATATTTTGTTTTATTTTGTATTAATTTATTTTATTTTACAAAACTGAACCCCTCTGAGAGTTTGATGAGTTTTTGTTTTCATGTAGAGTCTTTATTAATCTTACAGCAAGTGTCTATTCTTCTGCTCTAAACCCTGCTAAAAATTTAATAAAAATTTTTAAAATGAAATAAAATAATTTTATTTCAATAATATTTCTCTAATCCTGATCAATGAATAATTTAGATCTCCATTTTGATCCAGCTACACAGCAAACACAACTGTCTTTCCATTTCAAACTTCATTGTGTACACAGGCCCATTACTATGATTTGTCTTTGTATTTGTATACTTCTTTGTGATAATATTCTAAGTGCAGAGCTTTTTGGGAAATACCATCTAGTCTAGACAGTATCCATTGGCATTCTTAAAGTAGAATCACCTACCCAAATTAGAGTTTAAACCTTGGCAATGTTCATAGTTTTAGAAAGAGGGAGAGAGAGAGAGAGAAAGAGAGAGAGAGAGAACAAGGAGGAGGTGGAGAGGAAGAATGAGGAGGTGGGGGAGGAAAAAGATGGAAATAGAGGTTATTCTTATTAATAATTTCTGTCACTGATGTATTTCAGACAGAAAATTCCCTGCACCTCCCCTGGAGACTTAAAGATAATAAATCTCAAATTTCTTACATCACCACTGAAGAATATAAGTAAAACAAGAGCCATTTCAAACACACACAGACATACACACACACGCCCTGTACTTTCAATTAGTACCTATTTATTTTAGAACCCTGTTAAGTTATGAAAAATAAGAAAACAACCACAATAACACTCACTCCGTTCTTCTTCTCTTGAAAGATGTAACTTCAAACCCAGAATCGCCTGGGCATATCACACATTTTCTTACTACCACTTTTTCTATCTTTACAATGTAAATAATGCAATTTTATCTCAAAATTGCACTGAAGGTTAAATGAGATAATAAAACTCACCTGGCACAAAAATGGGTGCATGCTAATAACTAATTAGATATTGGTTTATATTTGTGTAAAGCAGGACCTACTGAATGTATTGCTGTAAACTTGCAGACAGTTTGGTTATGTGACAGCCTCAAACATTTGACTTACAAGACTGCACTTATTTGACAGATGCACGAATAGCAGCAGAACTGAGTGGTTAGTTTGAAAATCATCTAGTGTTTGGTGAAGACCAATAGTTGGATAATACAAGTTGTATGGCCAACTTGAAGATCAGTATTATTATTTGATTTCTTGAACTTTTGCAGTGATATTGAATTGCTATATAGACATGATCACATAGCTACATTACTCACAGAAAGTCAAAAGCATTTAAGGGGACTCTTAGATCATTATTACAGGTATGTAACATTTTTTTAGGTCTTCAGGCTTCATGCAGTATACTTGAGAGGTTAGTAGCAGTGAATAATAATTTTCTCACAAGGAAAGAAATAGAAAAAAAATATGCAGATCCTAAAACCTTACTGTTTACTCAAATTTGTGATTACTAGATTGAGTTCATCTATTGATGCACTCAGAGATTGGTTTTTAATGATGTGGCCATGGTGAAAATCATCCTAGGCCTTTCTGTTTGGAGATGCTCCAAATTGATACCAATAGCAGAAACACAGAAATCAATCTCAATGGGAATAAAGATCACATTAAATAAAAATTGGTCTGTTAGGGAAAGGAATGTCATTGATTTCAGAAGACGCTAAGAACCTTTCAAGACTTGAACAAATTGTAAATAGTCTATATTCACTTAGAAAAAAAATACCTTTGAGTTCAAGGAATGACACCCAGTTTAGGAATTTCACTTGATCAAGAAGTGGTTAAAACTTAACTGTGAAAGAATAACTGGCAAGTTTAACTTTCTATTTGTACTCTATCTTTTTCAGTTTTAAGATTTCACTTTCTAAGTACAAGTGCTTCAGTTTTTGAAAAAGAGAAGGATGGGTATCATATCACTAATTTGCTAAATTTCTTTTTAAAATGGACAAAAGACCATATGTGCAGACTCTGAGGCTAAAAAAAAGAAAAAGCTAAGAAAAAAGAACTAAAAGGGAAGATAAGAGCACATAGCATTTGAATAGATATCCCTAGGACATGATTCAGTCATAGTTATGATAATACTGGAGGAGTGGACATTGTGTGAGCTTAAAGGGTCTTGAAGAACAAGAAATGGAGAAATTCGTTTATTCTGTTATATTTTTAAAAGAATAACTGTAGTTGATAAATGTATCTAAAAGCGTAAGAAAGCAATTATTCCCCTTCAAATCAAAAACCTCCAACATTTATACCCTATGTTTATATCTAGATGTGTTTTTGCTCCAAAAATCTCTGCATTTTCTCCTTCATGGTAATTTTCCGGGAAGGCAACAGGATTAAGCCAGGTAAGATGAGAACCTGGCAGTCAGGCCCCATTGTTACTGACCCACAGGACTTCTGTTTGGAATCTGTCCTTCGTATGACAGCAGCCACAGACTGAGAATCTAGAGAGAATGTGAGGGATAAGGGATCCTGGTGGTCACTGTCACAGATTTTATGTAAGATTCTAACCCCTACACTCGTAAGTCTCAAAACTTCTCAACATTTTTAATGGTCATTTTGACTGTCTGGAAATTACACGCATTATCTCAGAACAATAACTCTCAACTTTTAGGAGCAATTTATGGAATATTTTTTAATCAAAATCTGAGTCAACAGTGGACTGAGAAGTGGCAAAAATTGGTTCACTGTAGACTTACAGCATAGCTCAAATGCAGCCTCTACTGCCTGCAATAACAAACCAAAATTTACCTGCATCCATGCTTGCTATTCTATAGCTGTCACAAAGGGTTGATAATACTGATAAGACTGAGCACCAGGCAAGGTGTTTAGCTTCCTCTTTCTAGCTTACATTCTGGGAAAATGTGAGCATTTTAACTGCTACCTAAGGCTGCTGGTTGACATGCACCACATAAAGTAATACTCACACAGTCCTGACTGATGTGACTGGCAATTCAGTCTCGTTTCTTAGCAACAACAACTCCAAATCAACAATCTGCAAATCTCTGTAGCCTGTATTTTTTGCCATGGTGCTGATAAAAAGAAAACTTGCAAAATATCCTAAAAATTTTAAAAGAAAATTCCTTGGACAATTTCTATCACTAAAGAGGAAAGTATAGATTGAGTGTACATATTGAAAGGCTAAAGTTTGGGATCTACCTAGTGGTGCAGCTTCAGCAGTGCAGTTTTAAAACTTCAGAACCTGGTAGGGCCATGCACAGCATCCCCAAACACCAGGACCTTTAGGAAGCGGCTCAGGTTCTTCTTGGATCCCACCCAGCAACACTGAGTGACTGGGTAATATCCACGAGCTGAAGGCCTGCACAGAGAAATCTACCTAGCAGTGAGCTTCAGTGGTGCAGTCTTGGCACCTCATTTGGAACCTGGTAGGGACACTCTCAGCAACCCCAAACATCTGGGACCTTTTATAAGTGGCTTGAGTCCTGGCTGGGCCCTGCCCAGCAACCCCTAGTGGTAGGGGAACGTCCTGCACGGAGTGCCACGAGCTCAAGGCCTGCACAGTGAACTCTAGCCAGCAGTGCAACCTCAGCACCTTGATTGGAATCTGGTAGGGTACCGCCCAGAGACCCCAAGCAGCCAGGAAGCTTTGGTGTGCTGTGCGGTATGAGCTGAAGGCCGGCACAGTGTACTCCACCTAGGTGTTCAGCCTTGGTACTCCACTCAGAAACTGGTAGAGTCCCACCCAGCAAGCCTGAGTAGCTGGGGAGTTTTGGAGTGCCATGTGGTGTGTGCTGAAGGTCTGCCTAGTGTACTCCCCCCATTCGAGGGGCCTTTTGAGTGCCACTGGGGACCTGGGGAATATAGGAAAATGACAAAACAAAAGAGCAAAATACAGTCTCCAAACGCCCAGCCCATCCCAAACAAGCATAGGAGACATGGACATAGAAGAAAGAGTAAGACATACACCTGAAACTTCTGAAATAATAGCAACTGCAGTAAAAAAAACAACTCCATGAAGTTGTAAAGGAACTCAGATCAGAAATAATATCCCAGGTAAAATAAGAAATGGTAAACATGATAAAAGAAATGCTGAACACATCTAAAAAAGACATAGTTTAAAAAATTGAGGAGCACTGCAAAAAGATGGAAAGCTTGAATGAGCAATTTAAGAAAGAAATAGAAGGCATGAAACAGATTCAAAGAGATATCCAAGAAATCAAAAGTTCCATTGAAAACTGGCAAAACCACCTCAATGAATGTGAAGATAGATTTTCAGATCTCAAAGATGAGATTTCAGGGATTGAACAGGAAAGGAAAGATCTTTTAAAAATAACAAGGGATCAACCAAAATCTACAATAAATACCATGTAAGGGTAAGAAACTGCTCAAAGAGTAAAAGTAACTGGGAAAAGGAAAAGGAAGAAAGAAGAAATGGAAAAGGAAAAAGACATGAATCTGTAGATACGTATATGTAAGATAACTAAAATGACTGTACTGCTGAATGGATTAGTTATTGAGAAAGATCGGTTAGTACTTACATGATAAGATCAATTTTATGTGTCTATATGTGTTAATGTAAACAACTGTGTTGAAGGTAACGATACACAATATTGCAACCATTCCTATCATCTTGTTTCGTAAACCTATAATGTTACTGTTGTGGATTTGCTGTTGTCATTTGTTTGTCTCTTTTGCTTTTTTGTCTTTCTTATATGTGTTTTTTTCTCTTAAATAAAAAAAAAAAAAGAAACTCATCTAACCAAAAGGAACTTAATAGACTATAAGTCAAAGGATGGAAAATAATGCTTCATTCAATAGGAACCCCCAAAAAAGCAGAGGTAGCTATTCTTTTTGCAGACAATGTGAACTTCAAACCAAGAATAATCAAAGAGGTAAAGAAGGTCACAACATACTAGTTAGAGGAAAACTTCAAGAAAAAGATGTAACAATCTTAACTATACATGCACCAAATATGGGAGTACCCAGCTATTAAATGCTTAATACAAGACTTTAAATTGGTGTAATTGAATTCTCAGTGACCACAAGAATGATATTTCTATCAGTTTGTGCAATAAGAGGAATGAACAAGAAACTAGGGTTATTTTGCCTTTGATATAAATAATAGTAGGAGAGAGTAGAATGTATAATCCAGTCTTAATCAGCCGAATGAATCTTCTTTATTACCAAATATGACTGTGCAAATACCAGTCTTGGCTTAGAGTGGAAAATTATTCTTCTAATTCAGTTGATAATGGGAAATGCTATTAGTCTGGAAAGCTAGCCAGCTAATTGCAGATCACATTGCTTATTTGATTGGATTTTTGCAGTGGAAATCATACAGTTGAAAGGCAGTGATAATTTAAAGGAAGACAGAGATTTGAAAGGAAACCCCTCAGGAAGGAAGGAAGAAAGAGAGAAAGAAAGAAAGAAAGAAAGAAAGAAAGAAAGAAAGAAAGAGAGAGAGAGAGAGAGAGAGAGAGAGAGGAAGGGAAGGAAGGAAGGAAGGAAGGAAGGAAGGAAGGAAGGAAGGAAGGAAGGAAGAAAGAGGCAAAGAAAAAATGAATGAATTATAGTTAAATAAACTCAGTCCAGTAGTCAGAACTCCTATGTTTGTGTCAGGTTTTGCTATTTCTATTTGAGTGATTCAGGCCACATCACTTGCTGTTTCTCTGAATTTTAGTTTCCTCATCTTTAAAAATTGCATAGTCTCTAAATATTTCAGTTTAAAATGTACCCTAATGAATAGTTTTGAAATTGCTTTCACCTTAGCCTTAGCATTTCAAATTATGTCTGGAAAACTTTCACAATTATTTTTAATTCATCTGCTTGTTTTCTGTTTTTATTAGTGTTGTTTGTTGCTGTTTTGTGTGTGTGTGTGTGTTTTTTTTTCCGGCACCGGGGATTAAACTCAAAACCTCACGCCTGCCAGACAGGCACTTACACACTTAAGCCATTAAGCCAAACTCCCAGCCCTAAGATAGACATTTCTAACAATAAATTGAAGTAAGTTTGAAAAGAAAATTCAAAGTGTGATATAGTGAAGAGAATTGGGATGCCATGAATCACTGAATAAACACTTTATGCTAGTGTCACTATTATATAATTACCGAAGGCTGTTATGTATCCAGAACATTAATTAAATATCATGCACTATTTTTGATTATAAGATTAGAATTGACTCAAACTCTAAAAGAAATCCTTTTATGGTTTTAAAAGACACAAGAAGAAAATAAAAGAAAAAAGGGAAGATGAAAAAGTCATTCTCCTATTGTAAAACTCCTTTGAATACCATTTGGACAAACATTAATGAGTTGTGTCTCTTGCATTTCACAATGATTTGTTGCTGGAATTTAATTTCTCTTGGTAGAATCACTATAATCTTATGATTGTCTCGCTATCCACCAATTCTTATTCCTTCACCCATTCTCTCATTCTCCAGGAATAATTTTAAAATACTTTTCTTCAAATGCAAAAAAAGAGATCCAATTGTTCTTCTACTTAAGATCTTTATAGACTTTAAATTGTTCTTGGAATAAACTCAGAAGATTTCACTGTGTAGTTCAAGGCCGTGTACAAGTCCTGCCTATTTCTTCAGTCTCTTATGCTCCATTTTCCCCTCCTTATTAGTTTCCAGCCATAATGGCATGAGAGGTCTTCAAGGGCAAACAGATTGTTCTCTGGTCAGAGTATTCCCACGCATTTTTCCTTTAGCCTGTAATGTTCCTGCCCATTTTGTGTCACACTGATGTCTCTTTTAGAATATTACATTTTTTTTAAACAAATCTTTCTCATAACCTCCCCTCTGTCTGATATCCAATACAGAAACTTAGTCAATTATTCTACTACAAAAGTTAATTTTGTTACTTTTGTAGTTTGAAATTGTACATTTGCTCATGTAATTTCTGTTTAACTCTTATTTCTCTCATAAGCAAATCAACTTCATATCTATTTGGGTCATTAGTTTAGAACACTGCCTAACAAATAGACACTAAAATTGTTTGCTGGATAAATGAATGAAACCTAGTTTCCAATTCAGAGAAAGTGAAATGTTGAATGGTTTAGGTCTTCTTTAATCTGAACTCAAACTGTGATTTATTAAAACTGCAGAAGAGGAGATCAAGGGATGGCTATTATGACATAAAATCTGTCAGTAGTACCAGGACTGGAAAGATTGCTCCGTAAGGACTGAGTTGTTGAATTAGCAGAACACAGTGGGCCTTTCTTTTGTCATGTGCTCATAAAGTAGTAAACATTAAACAATGGAATTGTTTCTGAGATACAGAAAAAGCAGGTCCTTACAATCTTTCAAAATTAAACAAAATAAAGGTAAGAGAGGAAAAGACCAAGGAGAAACAGACTAAATTAAGGGGCTGTCACTAAACAGCAGAAGGAATCTGCTGAAGACATCACTACATGAAGAATGGGGAAATAGAAAATGATATTCATTCATCATGAACTAAGTTCTAAAATGGTATATGGCACAATGTCTGAGATCTTCAAAAGAAAGAGACCTCGTGGGGAAATTCTTTGAAAAGATAGCAGAACAGAGCAGAAGGCACTAGATTTGAAGTAAGGACAGTTGTCACTGTACTTATCTCACTCGCTGTCTCTCATGTGACCTTGGTAGACCATGACACCCATGCTCATAGAAAACACGAGGGTATGGAAATTAATCTAAGCTTTAGACTTTATGTCTGGCATTTACTGCTCTAATATTCTAGAGAAGACTAAGTCAAAGAAGATTTTAAGACCAAAACCAGTGTATTATGGACAAATATGAAGCTCTTGGATGCAAACCTTGAGGCAAAGCCCAAAGATTCCCAGACCCCTTTTTCCCTGCCTTAATGATGCTCTCTGGTTATTGAAGCATCGTGACAGTGCTCTGGAAAATCAGATGCGGGAAGCCTGATGAAAATGCTGTGATCGTAATAAAATCTTTGTGGTCAAATATATTTCTAACTTTCCATAGGGCTAAATCATTTTTATTATTGTTTTTAAGAATTTCTATGCAGTATGAGTTAGTGACTGGTGATGACTCTTAATACGATTGCAGCAATTCTTGAATGCAAACAGAGGTAAGTTACCCATATTTTACTTTTCACTATGGCTCTCTGCTTTACCAAAGTCAATACTACTATTTTTGAACGAATGAAAGTTGTGTCACAGTGGCAGATTGTTAGACCTTTCTTTACAAGCACTTTGAGATGGTGAGAAGACCACACAGCTCGCATATTCACCATCTTTTCCATTCATCCAACCTGGCTCAGAACTGCAATGTCTCACCTAGATTACGTTAACAGTAGTCTAGCTACTCTTCCGGTCAAAATGAAATTTGACGTTTTGTTGCTACAGTGAATTTCCTTAATGATCCAAATGATCATTCCATGCATAAAAGTCCACAAAGATAAAGATCAATTTCTCTTGCATGATCTGGACACACCATCACAAACAGGTCAATCTCTCCCACTTACTTCTCAACACACCCGATTAATCTTGTCACCCATATCTGCCATTCTACTTCTGTTTTCTTTTGTTCATGCTTTTTTCTTTTACCTAACAGCATTCTGCCTCATAAACTCTCACTTCAAACTGCAACGCAGCTCTGCCTCACTTCCTGTAACCTTCCTTAACATTTTGCTTACCTTTCCCCTCACCAGCAAGAGTTCTTTTCTTTCTGTGCTCTCAAGTTACCCCATATGCTCCTATACTTCCTTGACTGTTCTCAGTACACTCCGTGGATTACCGCACTAGAAAGCACGTTTCTAGAAGGTATATGAGTTTGAATTCCTGGTGTCTAATGCAGAGGATAGTGCATAGTTGTCCTAAAAGAAGTGTGGTCAAATTCTTCTGAAGTCAACTGAAATAAATTGAACTGAATCATAGCACACAAGCACAGCCATTGAAAATAAAAGATGGGGAGGTCTTTTAAATTCTGGAGAATGATGGCAGCATGCTCTCCTGACTCCACAGGAAAATGGAGCATCACACTTCCTTTTCTCCAGGAGAAATATTCTCTGTGAAGCAGCCACTTGAATGCCAACAGGCATTTCCATGTGAACCTAAATTGAATCTACCAGAAAAAATTAGGTGGGTAAAATGACAGGCAACACACCCACTAATTGAGTAAACTATTTTCTGTCAGTGATATTTTCCCCACATGTTCCGCAGTAGAAACCTGTGGGCAGAAAACTCTGCAGGTAAAATTTTCTGATGAAATCATTATGAACTTTCAGAAAAAATGGAAATTAAGAAAAACAAGGAGTATACAAACACACAGGTATAGAGGAATGTAAAACTGTCAAATTCCCACCTATCCTTTCTTAAGAAGCACTGTTCAATACCATTAGATTAAACTACTGCCAATTTGTTCCTATTCTTTTCTGTTGTAGAAAAATAAAAGCAGCGATAGTTTGTGTGATATCTTTGGTTGATATCTTTTTGTTCTTTGTTTTCTTTTCTTTTTTTTTTTTTTGCTACTTTGAGTTTCTTTTTTTAAGATTCTTGCTCAGACAAATTAAAATTTATCAATGCTCTTGTGAAAATAACAAGGAATTTTGAAAAACTTTCACTGACCCATTAAAGACTGGGAACAAGAAAGTTCTCAAGAATACGGTGTGAAGCTGTCACCAGGGACTGAGCTAAGAAGCCAGAAAGCCAAAGGGTAAGCCTGATTCTCTAACTTCAAATGCGGCTATTTGCAAATTACTCCGAATACCTGCGGGGAGCCCTACCTTCTACACTTACCTTGAGGTTAAGGATGGAGATAGCTGACTCTCAACAGAAAGCTTCTGGGACGTCACATTGTTACCTGTAGAGTCACGGAGAGAGAAAGGTGACAGCCCAGAAGCAGCATTCCTCCACCTGCTCTTCTCACCGCAAGCACAGCAATCATTTCACATCTTTTACTGCGTGAGCTTTTCTAAGCTCTCCTTGGACAAAAGTATTCCTTGAAAACTCTATGTGGACGTCTAATAGAGAATCACATTTAAATCTGAACTCTGACCTTTGCACCAGTTTAGCTTTTCCCAAATCTCAGTTCCTGGGGAGGCCATACATCTAACTGCTCAGACAGAAAGCCTAAGAAATAATCTCTTTTCCCAGTTTTTTCTCACCGCCTACTTCCCATTTCTTAGGCCGACACGTTGGCTGTCTCCTCAGTATACATCCTGACGTACACCGCGGACCTCCCTGTCTCTACTGCGGCTGGCACCACAATCTCTCGCTTGGATTTCATGAACAGACCCTGCCCTCACTTACCTTTGAGTCCTGCTGTCTCCCTTACGCAGCAGTGATATGTGCTTGTGAAATCTAAATCAAATTAAGTCACTCTTTGCTCACAATATTGATGGTTCCCCCATCTCACTCTCATTAAAAGATTGTTGGCACTTTGAGAGAGAGCGTCCTAGTTGTTTGTGTTGCAAGCGGGTGGACCTTGCATGCTGACTCCTCCTTCTCTCCTCTGCACCTTCAGCTCCCACAACACTGACCTCGAGTTTGTCTTTTCCCCATGCTCTTTCCTTCAGACTTTCCACCTCCTGGAATGACGCACCCCACATAGCAAAGGACTGGCTCCATAAATGTCTTACACTTTAGCAACAACTTTTTTTTTCGCTAACATTTCATTGCTTTAATGAGGGCTGTTCTCACCACTTTTATACTCAACTCTCTTGCTTTAGTGTAATCCTGTCCTTCTTATCCTACACAACTTTTTTCCTTCATCTGTCATCTGTTAATTTTTTACATATTTTGCTTTTTGTTTTTTATTTATGGTTTCTCTCACATTTGCTTACATTTTCACATGGATATATTTTAAAGATCTAAAATAATGCCTCCAACAAACTAGGTGATCAAGTAGTAATTGTTGAATTCATTCTGTGGGCAGGACTACTATCTTGAGTGTAGCCTCCTTCCTTGTAGAAACATCAATCTCAAAGCAAGTTTTTGCATATTTTGCTTAAGTCACCCTTTGCTGAAGCATCCTGTGTTCCACAGCAGGTGATGTTCTCCCTGGCTACCCACACTTTACAAGTATAATTCATGGGATGATTTTAAAATGTCTGTGGCTTTCTCTCCTGGTTCTTGCTGTTGTAGTGTTCAGAGAACTGGGAGAAATTACCTAGATTTAGGCATCGCTGCCATATGTAGGTCTTCTGACCAAGCACTGGCCAAGAGGAGAACTGATTTCGCAGAATGAAGTTTTCATCTAGAACACCGTCTCCAGCATTGGTCCTCTGAAAGTGAGCACAGCTGTGGCTGGATCTAGCACTCAAGACTCCAACTTCTCCACAGCTTGGGAGGTGACAAGCTTTCCTCTTGGGCTCCCTCAGAAGAATTTCCTCAAGGGAAATGTGCTTTCTGCCTAAATCCACACCAGGAAGCATCTCTGTGTGGTTTTAAGAAAGCAATCATTTAGCCATGAATGCTAGGAAACCAACATACATCTGGCCCCGTACTCCTCTCACACATAGAAATGCTACATACTCCTTACAACAACTGACCTTTTTGTTGTTGTTTTGTTTTTATAAAAATTGCAGGAAATAAATTTCATTATTTTTCTTTCTGGATGAGACAATGGATAACATGGTTAGAAAACAATGGAGACTGAAACAATGCAACTTTGGGGAAAATGAAATTGTTTTGCCCTTATTGGTCTTTTTTATCTCCTTCCTTCCTTTATTTTTTAGTAACTTCAATTTTTGTCACATTGTCTTTTTCTGAGGATTTTTACCACATTATTCAGGAAAAGATTTGGAATCAGAAAGGAGTAAAGTTAAAGCATCTCAAACTGTTTCTTTAATTTATTGAGTGATTATGGTAAGTCACTCGAATAAGTCTTACTTTTCTTATCATACATTTATGGATAATAAGAGCACTGATTAACCAGTTTCGAAGGGAGATGAAACAAGATAATACAATGTGTTTTGCTGCAGACCGATTGATAGATAACTTCAATTTTTGTCACGTTGCCATGAGACTGAAACACAGGAAAAGGCATCCTTCTCTTTTTGCTATTGTTGAAGTTGCTCCCCTTGTTGGGATGAAACTCTTAAGATGTCAGAGATTTGTTCCGTTCAATACTCCATCTCCAATGCCCAGGAGAGAGCCAGCCTGGCACAGGAACTGATAAATATCAAGGATGAAGGAGTGATCTTTTGGGAATTTCTCTTTGGTTTGTCTTATGAGTTTGGTTAGAACAGCAGGTCTTAGAAAACTTTGAGAGACTTTTAAGAAACTCGTGACAATTTATAACCTCTTAGGACTTTCTCCCTCTATCATTTCCCTTTTCTTTATCTCTTGATAGATTTCTGGATATAATTGCTCTGCCACATCCCTGAAAGAGAAATAAAACAGGCTCTGCACTGTGTAGCATTTTCTTTTGACATACTGTACTAAAGTGGCATCTGCGGCAAGCCTTCCTTTCTAGGGCCCCAAAATGAGAAAGTTAGAGAGACAAAGGCCAAAGTCAAGCAGAGAAGGGTATAATTACATCAGCCTGGAGACATTTGTTTATGTGCATGGAATGCAAAGCTCTGACATTTTTCTTTTCTAGCCTTGGAAGAGTGAGATGGTCTCCATCAAAGACCAGAAAGTGCTCTTGGACTGCAGAGGATTCTATTGGCTCTGAAAACAGTTGAGAAATGACCAAGGCTTCTGATGACTTTCTTGCTAAAACTTCAAACCTCAGATTTGGTGCAGACCTAGAAATTACACAAATTTGGGAATGGGGCTACATAAGATCTGATACAAAAACGCAGCATGCATGAAAGCAGAAAAGGTAGGGGGTTGTCTCACAGAGTCCCCTCTGCCAACACTGCCTCTCCTTGACGTTTTCTCTCGTAAGTGCAAAGCAGAGTGGCACACCCCACTTCACAGAATTAATGGAAATAATTTGGAGGTCACAGCGGGCGGACTTCTAAGACGATCCTGAAGGATCCCCAGCTTCCTGGTAGTGAGTGTGGGCTACGCTTAGTGATTTTCTTCTAACAAATTCAACATGAGCGATGTGGTGGGTCAGTATTTCTGAGATTACTACGTGGTCAAAGACTGCAACTTTCCTTTGCATATACATTGTCTGCCTGACTCCTGTCGCTTGATGTGACGAAGAAAGCTGCCATGTTGTGAGCTGCTCCATAGTCCAAATGCAAGGTCCAGGTGAATGAGCATGAAAGGGGATTATTTCCCAGCTGATCTCTGAGATGACTGAATCCCCCTGCGTGCACACACACACACACACACACACACACCATGACACCTTGACCACAAGCTGCAGCATCCCTGACAAGAGGTCTCAGGTGAGCTGTGCTCAACACCTGATGCACCATGACTGTGAAATAACATCCTGTTATTTTAAGACACTGAGTTTTAGAACACTTTGTTACTCATGTAGACTTGCTTGAGATGACTAATGAGCGCCTAATCAGTTTGCAAATCTCTTTTTCATTTAAGATGGCAAAAATGAACACTTTTTCTGCAAAAGATACTTTTCCACTCTTCCCAAGTGAATTTGCTAAAGAGAGAGGGTGAAAAACAAATTTAACTCGGTGTGTCCCCTTCATCACTTTGGTATAAGGAGAAGATTTTTGTTCTTCATTTCTTCCACAGAGCTCCTAAAACCCCTGGAATTTCCTGAGAGTCAGGAGTGATAACAGCACACCGTTTAATAAGTGGCAACCCTCTTTCAACTACATCTGAGTTCATGCTAATGAGATGATCTTCCTAGGTTCCTAAATACTGCATTGCTTCAGGATGAGAAGGCTGGAGCATGTTAGCCTCACCTTGGGCCTCCAGGGACAGTAGAAGTCCTGCAAACTGAGCAAATCACCACTGGGCAGCAAGTTGTTCAGGCAAGTCTCTGCAAAGAAGCTCTGAAAACACTCCTAAGCAACGAGGTCCATAAAGTTTCTGAGTTGGCAAATACATTGTAGTGCCAAGTAGGGGGCCCATGGGGAGAGGGCATGGATGTTCTGAGTCCCTTTTCTTATACCATGCCCCATGTATCTCTTCCTTTTGGCAGTTTCTGAGTTGTGTCTCTTATTACAAACTTGTATTAGCAAGAATTTTGTGAGTTAGAGAATTAGTGGGTATGAGTGGGTAGTGGGACCTTAGTTTGTCCTTGGGTCTGCAGTAATGTCGGGAGTCTGGGATCCTATCTTCTGCTGGTGGCTAAAGTAAGGGGGTCTTGTGGGACTCAGCCCTCAGCACATGGGGGCTGGGCTAGCTCAGCAGTTAGTGCTGAAACAGCTGAAGCGCTGGAAACCTACTTGGTGTCAGAGAACTGAATAATTGGTAGTTGCTATTGGAAATGGCATGATATATTGGGTATCAAAGAAGAAGAAAAATCCCACTACTTACTATGTGAACCCAGGAAAAGCACAAAATTGTTCTGGATTTCAGTATCCTTAATTTGAAGTGTGCATGATGCGTATTTTTAAATGAACTTAGCATGCAACGAAAAAGTGCACACACACACACACACACAAACACATTCTAAACAGTTTGTCTTTAACACGTGGTCAATAAATTGCAGCCATAATTATCTTTGTTTTTATCTTTTTCCTTATTTTCACTGTCAAGTGTGTTTTTAATTTTCTTTTATTTACTGAGGGACTTTGCTTTATTATCAAAAAAGTAATTATGTAATCAGAAAATATTTCTAAAATCCATTTGCACTAATTCTTCTTTGCTAGTAAATGATTTAATGAAGAACAATTAAATATTAGGAGCTGAATCATAGATAAGTTAATCTAGATTTGATAATAAATAAGATTTTTTGTAAATAAGGTTAATGAATCCAGGGATAGTAGAAACTGTTGATGTTTCCATCATGTTCCCATGGCAATTCTAAAGACTTCTCACCCCAGAAAGAAAGAAATACATTACCATATCCCTCACTTTCTATTGCATCTCCAGAATTTTCTTTACAACTCCCATTATCTTTTAAACTTCTTTGCCTATTTTCTTCTCCTATATTACATGTATGTAAGTTACACAAGTGTATGAGCATTCTTTGAACATAATTCAACACAATTTATAATATTCAAAACAATGCCTAAGATACATCAAAGTTCAATAAATATTTTTGGGTTTAATGAATAAATGAATGCCCAAGGGATATAAATTCAAAGACAAAAATTCATACCTATAGATATTTAGGAAGAAAAAGAGAAAAGGACACCTTAGGGGTCCCGGTCTTTTGATGTCAGGGGAAGAAGCAGAGATAGTCTTCAGATGTGTTATTCTAGACTATTTTTCTACTTGGATTCTCTAAAATGGATAGCTTTGTTTTGAGAAGTGAATTCTCAACCCAGTTCATGCTCTACCAGGAAAGGGAGTGGAGATGGTCCCAGTAAGATCTCAGACTGCTGTTTTCAGTGTACAATGTCAGCTTCGCCACTTAGTCTTACATGCTTCCTGAGCCAGTTCGGTATATGTCTTGCATTCTGATAAGACCTCGGTGTCAGAACACTACAAAGTTGGGTCTATCTCTCATATTCAGGGAGTAAACTATGAAAAACTGTAGTCTCTTCTCCTACCAGACTCAAGAGTCACAAAGTAGTCTCCTTCCTTGGGAGCTAGTGACTTAGGAAATCATAACTCTTCATGAGTGTAGGGAAGGGACACGCTGGAGTCATTGGAGGTATTATGCTATTTGTCACCCGCGTCTCATCTATCCCCATGGTCCTCTCTTTTCTACGTCTAGAAAAACACAGAGTCACACTCAGAAAGACCTGAATTATCAGCTTCACTTCAGCCCTGCCGTCTTCGCCTTTTGCATCTTTGGTCACCTTACTGTGCAGCTGAAATTCAGTATAACTTCGGGTGATCAAAGAGAGGAGGCAGCTCATGCCGTTGTTCCCAGAGAGATCCTTGAGCTGGGGCGACCCTGGAAGAATCCCTGACCCCCAGAGCTCCAGCATGGTATGCTGTGTTATATGTATAATTTGAAGAATGAATTTTCAGTTGCATTTTGGAGTTATTTTGTGCTATGAAAAATGAGACAGTAACAAGCTATGGAGGAAACGGCATGCGTGATGTGGTTGAGCTCTGGAATGTCACTTCAAAGCCTCATATGCTGAGAGTTGGGGCGTGCGAAAGGCGACTTGAGGCCTAGTTAATAGTGGTAAGTTATTGAGGTCATGACTTGGGAGGTTATGCCTCTCTCCTGGCTCCTCCCTTCTCTATCTGCTTCTGAATTTTTCATGACTGGCATAGCTATTCCCTACCCAGGGCATTCCATCATGCTGTTTCTGCTTTAAGCCTCTCAAACCTAGACTTAAATTTCTAAAGTGGTGAGCCAGAATAAACCTTTCTTCTTTTCTGTTGTTGGTGTGAAGCATTGTGTCTTGTGATGCAGAAGGGATTAAGACACGTGATCTCCAGCATTTCTCAGATTTGGATTTGTACTAGAGTTCCGTCAGTTATCAGGAAATATATTGATTATTCCCAGGCGTAGTTTCCATCTATTAAATGAAGGCAATAATACTCATATCATAGAGTGTTTTGAAGGGATGCCACGATATAAGGTAAATGGAAACCCTTATTTCTACACCTTTTAACAAGGGTATGCTCTACTTTCTATTTGTTAGCATTAGTCAGCAGGTTCATCTTAGCAAAGAGTCAACACTAAAAAATGTTTTCACCCTGGCATTGTGGATATGCCTCTCCAAGTCCCTGTTATATCTAGAGTCAACAGAATCAGGATCTCCTGACAGAATGACCTGAGGACCAGAGAGCAGAGGTATGGGGTGCTCTGAGGAGTATCCCAGGTGCTTCATAGGGAAGCTTTCTAATCAATCTTACGTTCCCCTGCTCACTTATACTAAATCCACTTCACCTAAATATTCTAGTATTTTTATACTTTTGCCTCAAGAAGAAAATGAGTAACTAACTGCATGAGTAACTCATTAAAAATAATTTTGAACCTGCTACAGTTGAAACTGAAATGTTCCTCAAGAAATCCCTGCGTTACAAGATGAGTCCCACCTAACACTAGTGGCAGTTGCCCTTGAAAAAGACAGTGGGATCCCACCACTTTTTCTTTCCTTCACTTCTGCACATTCTTGCCATGATGCACTGCCTCATTACGGGGCCAAAAGCAATGGTTCCGAAAATGATGGGCTGAACCCTCCAAAAGAAACTGCCAAAACAAAGCTTTGTAAGATGATCCTAGGTGTTTCTCTACAGTTATGGGATGCTAACACAGGTATTAAATAATTTTCTTGGTTCAACATTGTCAAATCACTTAGCATGTGGCAGGCATTATGTGAGCCAAACAGGTAACAAGCACACTTAAAAACTTCCTCATTCTGAAGGTGCTCAAAGCACAATAAGGACAGACTTAAATGCACTTAATCAGGATAACATGCGAAGAATACAAGAGATGTGTATTCGGTGTACTAGAAAGTCAAGAAGGGGAAGGAATGAGAGTGCTAGTGATTTACCACCTACGTGATGTGTGCACATCTGTGAGCAGTGGAGTTTCCTAAATCCTTTTCAGGGATGAGACAGCTGAGAGTCATAGCACAAGGTTGTGTTTGTAAATTCAGTGGCCTGTGCAACAACAAGACCCGGAAGAACACCGAGGTTGGTCAAAACTCAGTTATCCAACCACTGAGGGACTGTTTGGTGGGAAGGACTCTTACCGTTCAACTCCATTACGCTCATGCGTTTCCTCAGCAGTAACTTCTGGATCTCCACCAGGTCCCTAAACGTCCATGAACATCCCTCAGAGAGGAGACGTTACATGGTTTCAAGCATCCCATTATGAAGAATAGTGTTTTGCTATATTTATGCCTTCTCTTGCCAACTATATTAAGTCTGACACAATTACAGTGCATTTTTATTCCTTTTCTAGATCTGGTTGGGACAGAGGATTTTTCTCTAATTAGTTTATGTGTTAAGAGTTCACATGTCATTCTGGAACTGCCTAGAGACTCACTGATATTACGGGTACAATATAAATAGTACTCATTAATCATGATAAAAACTAAATAAACACTTAAGTAATGCAAAGTTATAACTAGGAGACCCTATAGAAGGGTCTGAAATAATTGAAATCAGGAAAGATTCCGTTATTAGCAGTTGCTGGGCTGGTCTCAGTAACGCAGAGTACTTCATTCATTTTCCCCCTAGCTGTCCTTCTCCGTGACTCTATTTTGACAGGTAAAAGCAATTAAAGTCACTGTTTTGGAACTCAGTTCATCTTCTTCACGGTCTCTAGTCCTCATCTTCTCTCTCCAAACAATCTGTCACTAGCACACACCACACCATGCTCCAGTCTCAGGCTGGACACAGCAGAGCTGAAGTGAAAGATATTTTAGGAAAGTGGGAAGCCTATCGTGGAGTCTGAAAGACTTTGTAGGAGGACTCTAGAGACTGCCTGTGCTTTCTGACAGCTGAAGGTACATGTACAGGGGCAACTTAACTACAGCATAAGGGTACACACAGTCAAAAGGCACAAGATGGGTGGAAATGCAGAAACACAGCCACTGACCAGAGGAAGAAAGTTTGCACCACGCTCAATATAGACTGCTTCCAACTCTGAATAATGGCTGCAAGCCCAGGCAAAAGCAAATGGAAAGCAGTGATTCTTGTGGCTACCTGAGGGCTTTTCCTCAAGCTTATAGAATAATATTTTGCATACGCAGACAGAAATTGGTTTCTGCAGCAAGAACTCTGGTACAGGGAAGTAGGTTTTAAAAGAGAGAACTATCTTTTTTATTATTTTAAAAAGCAAAACAGAAAAAAGGGTAGAAGTAATACAGAATTTCAAAAAAGAAAAACCAGTAAGAAATCAGCACAGTTAATATATTGCGCATTGTTATTTTAGAAGTGGTTGTTCAAGTTACAAGATCTAGGCATAAAAAATCATCAGACAATCAAACCCCGGAGAGAACTATCTTAATTGATCATGCACCAGAATTTTAACTGCAATAGATATGTCCTGACGCACAAAGGAAGGACTGGGGTGTAACTGGGTTTTAAAGCCCTCGTTTAGCATGTTCAAGCCTCTATACCTAGCATCAGAAAACAAACAAACAAACAAACAAAAATCCAAACATCTAGTTGTATATTTAATACTTAAAGGAAGTGATTTTGTTTGATAACTATTCTCAATTTATATGAATTATAAAAGCCTTGAATGTGCAGTGTGGTTGATTTTTATCCAGGTGTGCACTTGTACAGCCACCGCCTCCACGAGTGCACAGGTTCCCTTTCTCTCCTACGGTCCTCCAGCTCCTCCTCCTTGGGGAATTCTTTGCCAAATGATATCATATAGTTACTAAAACATTTTTAGAAATGAATAGTGTCACATTCAGCAAGTTGAATGAATTCAGTATGGAAGGAAGTAATATAAACTGAAGATAATATATTGTTTGGCTTTGTTTGTATTTTTGTTGCTTGCTTTTGTACACTCTTAAAGACTCTTCATTCTAGGAAATCTATAGTGAGTCATTCTTAGTAGGAAATCAATAACCATTCAAACATAGTTACAAAAGGAATGACTCCAGCTCAGTATGTATCTTTACTGGGGAATCTTGTTACTTTGCCCAGAGTTTCATTTATCAAGACCATTGCCAATGACTCTGTGGCACTTGTTCAAGAGTAATCCCTAAAGGTCTAAGCCCCTTTAACTTGGTTTGGGTGGAAGGGCTTGCTTTCTCTAATATCCTCACCAAAATAACGGTACCGTGAATGACTCTCATACATTATAGCCAGAATTCTGTCTTTCTGTGTTCCCTGTGACAGTCACATCCTTTCTGTAAGATCCATATTCTCAATGTTTTGTGGCAGTGGATAATTTCATAAACCTCTTTTGTCTTGTACCTGACATCCTCCTTGGATCCTCTGTTAACTGAGTACCTTAGATACTTAGTACCGTGTGAAACCCCTAAAATGCTGTATCAATGCACAGCCAGAACCTACAAGAACAAGATGATTATTTGATGTCAAACACCCCACAGTCACAGGTGAAGATAACTATAACTCAGTTAATTGGATTTTTAGGCTTTTTTAGAGAATTTACCTACTATTAACTTTACACAATTGGCCTGTGTAGGTATTCTTATGAGCCTTCTCTTATATTTAACAGGCAATATAGTTCAAAACGTTGAAGAGTTCCACCAACACAAGAAATATTGGGATTTGAAGCCAAGCACTTGAATTCAAATTACATATATGGGGGGGTAAAAATTGGGTTGAATAAAATCAGTCTGCCATATACATTTCTAGTGGTTGTGCTGGATGGGTTTTGCTTGCTATTGTTTCATTGTTTATTTTACTTTTTGCACTATTGAAGTTTAAAATGTATGGGACAAGTTGCTCTGTGGCACCATTAAGGATCTGACTGAAGGGAAGGAAGCCGGGGCTGTAAAGGCTCCGGGTCCCTCCGTCACCTCATCTCCTCTACTGGAGCGGCTTCCTGAATTACAGATCTGGTGCATTTGGTCTCTGTTTAGCACTTCCACTCTGTTCTCATGTTCTAGAAACAAAATTTAAAACACTGCTAATCTAAACGAGTCTTGATTCTTCCTCTTTCATCTCTGTCACCCTATATAAAATCTACACTCCAGAAAATCTGATCTTTCACCTCCTCAAACAGGATGTCTTTTCTCATTTCTATCCTTGCGCAGACAGTTTTCTCTACTTGGTTCAATTCCCCCTACTCTTTTCTGTCTTCATCGCATCTTAGCTCAAAGTCACTTCCTTTCAGATGCTCTCCCTTGTGATTGGGTATTTTTGGCTACTGCAGCCATTTGTAACACTTCTGAGGCTGTACATGAATTTTGCTGAATCAAAAAGAATGAAAGGTATAGAACAACCTGAGAAAGAGCAGTTACATAGAGTAAGTCTTTTTCTCATTTTTAGGTGGCACAGAATACTAGGATTAGAAATTTAGGGAAAATGAGATGTAGTTTTAGAGTTTTAATTCTCCTCTGTCAGCGATTCTGTCCCTGAGGAGCACCTTCCTAACTACAGTACATTCACACAGGGCCCCAGCTCCTCACCATTTAGCAAATATGCGCCCTGAAATCTGGTTCCCAGCACTGTCCCACATGCAGGAAAACAATAGCAGCACGACAGATCAGATGCCTCCTTTGTGGAGTAGGTGAGCTGAAGAGGTGAAACAAGGGTCAACTGAGTAACATAGTTTGCTCAATGGCCAACTGAGTAAATTAATTGATAGTTTTAAGCAATAACAAGTGAGTGGAACAAAATATGAAAGACATACAGTCACTTGGGTCACTTTGAGCAGAGATTTGGGGAAGTTTTTCTAAGGAGTTAACTACTGATCAAAGGCCTGAAGAGTGTAAGGACATGTGGAATGGATTCATCTGAAAAAGAGTATTTCAGACAAGTGAAGGACTAGAGCAAAAGGTTTAAGAGAAGAATTAAGTGATTGGAGAATACCACAGGGTTCTACCAATTAGTTAGACTTATTAGGAAGGGTAGAGAGAAGAAAGAAAAGAGAGGGAGAGAAAGAAAGAGAGAGAGAGAGAGATTATTCTAATGAACTGGCTGACACTGTTGCAGACCTACAAGGGTGAGTCTGGGGCAGGCCATCAGGAAACTCAGGCAGGTCCTGCTTCTGCAGTTGACAGCAGAATTCTCTTTTCTTGAGCTCTACCTTTAAGGCCTTTCAAATGACCGGAGCAGTCCACACAGATTGTCAAGTCTTAAGGTCAACTGACTGTAGATGTCAATCATGTTTGGAAATGTCATCACATGAACACCCAGATTATTGTCTGACTGAAGAGCTAAGGACCAAAGCCAAACTGAAGCACAAAATCGCGGTGGGATGACAAACAGAAGGGAGAACCGTAAGAAAACCTGTGAAGTCAGAGCAGAGCAAGCCAGGCAGTGATAAGGGATGACGCTGAAGAGGTATTAAGGGGCAAGATCAAACATGGTTGAAGACCAAATTAAGAAATTCAAATCTCCTTCCAAGAAAGGCCAAAAAAAAAAAAAAAAGAGGTTGGGGGGAAGTTCTCACCAAAACCTAACAAATAAAAGAATATGTATATAAATTATATATACATTTATAAATTACATATACATAAATTATATAGACATATTTGCATTGCAGATCAGACTTGAGACCTCAAATATGCAAAAAATACACTTGAGCACTGAACTTGACCCTTGGCTCCAGTGGCCTAGTTTTAAGAGACTGCTTAGTCTGTAAAGAGAAATACAGCTTCTGTAAAGAGAAAAACAAATGACCACTTATGAGTTTATTGTTTTAGTCCATGGTCGAGATGACGATGCTTTGTACTAGGGCAAAACAGGTGGAGGTAGGGATTTATTGTACCCTGAATATACTTTTTAAGGCTAAAGCCCTGATATCTGTTGATAGATTTTATATGGTGGGTGAAATAGAGAAGAAAGAAAGAAGGGTGACTTATAGATTTTATTTAATTAATTAGACCGAAGGGTCATAACTGAATTGGAAGACATAAGTGAAGGGGTGAGAGAGCACTGCAAGTTGAACGCTGCTGTGTTATCATGAGATGCCTGCTACACATCCTGGAGGTGATGTGAAATAGGCACTGGATAAATGCGTCTGAAATTTGGAAAGGTAACACTGAGATGCACTTAGGATCATCAGCATATCCCAAGCCGTGAAAGCATCGCAGAAGAGGAGGAAGGTCCACAACAGGAGACCAGCAGGGAGTAGTGGGTAAGGTGGAAGAGCCAGGTCAGCAGGTGTCAAGGAAGCTAAGAAGAGAAACAGTCCAGGAATGAATGACAAACTGTACAAACAGTTATTCACAGATCCCTCTGCTGCTGGCAACTGTATCCCAGTCTATGACTCTCAGCCTCAAATGACTCAGAAACACGCTGGGCTGAGAATAAACCGAGGCATCCCACAGATCTTGATGAACAAATCTATCACTCCAGAACATTCCTGCATCATGGTGTGTACGTTCTCTTACCTTTTCCCTACCTTATTGTCTCCCAATTTAAAACTTCTGTTATCATTGTATCTATTAAAACACTGTAAAAGCAACCAAAATGAAATCCAAGAAAAAAGCCCCTTCAAGTGATATCACAAAGCCAACCACCTACTCAGTCTGTAATGCATTCTACCTATAGCTATGCAGAAAATGAAGTTAAAGAAGTCTGAGCACAGGACAGACTCCTCCAAGTTGGAGGGAGGGAAGAAGAGCAGAGTCACACACTGGTGTGGGGTGGACTTTGTGGCAGCAGGAAAGGTGCATTAGAAACCGGTAACACCACAGAGGAGCATAGAGAGAAGTTCTTCTGCCATAGTGAGCATGCCAGCAGATTTTAGCTTCCTGACACAAGGGATAATTAGCAATTGTATTCACAATGTCTTACACGGGGTTTGGAATATTATAGGCACTGGATATTTTTAAATAAATTAATACAAGTTTTGTCATAGTAAAATTACATTTCATTTTGAACCCAAAGGAAATCTTTTCTGAACTGAACTCAGGACTTTGCACTTGCTAGGCAGGCGCTGTGCCACTGAGCTGTGTTCCCAGCCCTTGAAGGAAATCTTAAAGATCATTATGTACAGATTCTGCTGGGATGATTATAGACAATAGGTCTCAGACAAGTGCTGTAATTTGTCCAATACAATCTAGTGACATAGAAAGCAAACAAACTATAAGATTTGGCTTTAGCAATGGCTTATTTTGTGAATAACAAGTACTTAAGTGATTAGAATGTGACATATGACACTTGAAAAAATGCCTCTTTAAATTTTTAAACCATATAATCTCAAATGAACATTGTCTCTTAATCTGACTTTCATATTAAAGATTGGGGAAATTTGAATTGAAAGAGGCCAACAAAATGTAGTTTGCTGATAAAAAATTAGGACGAGAAAAGGGATAAATTATTTTGTGCTACTATTATATGTAGGAAGAGGATTAACACTCAATTTCTTAACTATTACATTATTTAAAAAAGAGTAAAGGATGGAAAATAATAGAGATGAAAGGAAAAAAAGCTTTTTGGTTTTTGTCATTAACTTATTACCAACAAAGACTTTTTTCATAAATTTTGAAATATCCTTTCCATGTAGTCACACACGCACCACCTGTATCTGTCCTGAGATGTAGAAGCCTTAATCTGTTGGATTACTGAACATAAAAGGTTCAAGACCTTAGCTTGAAAACTGGGGGAAAAATGATATCTGCTTGTGAGGATTGAATGTAATAATCCATGTAAACTACTTTATCTCTGCAGCACAGATTTACTCTCAGGAACACTGCAAATAATGACAAATAAGCAAAAAGATCCTGGCAGCTGTAGCAGCACAGGCGTGGACTGGACATCCTACAAGCTTTGGTTCCCTGGTCACTTCTCCCATCTGTTACTTCTTATCCTTGAACTCCACACGTTTTGGGTGAAAGGTGGACACAGTAATCACCACTGTCTGGGTGTTGTGTAGGAACTGAGAAACTATAAGAAAATAAACTAATACTTGGTATTTTTGGGGATCCATTATTGACTTTGTTGTCACTCCTTTGCATTTGTATCAGTAGCTCCTTTTTCCTGGTTGGTCACCCCGTATCTTATTCCCAGCTGGCATACCTCGGCATATCAGTCAAAACCTTCTCAGGTATATTGGGCAAAAACACTAAAATGTCATTCCTGCCTTGAGGAACTTGTTTTAATGGAATCCTTGAAAACCTAAAAGCCTTAGAAACCAAAAGAAATTAATATTTAATGGTGGTATTTGAAGCACTGCAAGGAAGAAGGAGCTGAAAAAAAATTTTTAGACTTCACCGAAGGAAACCAATTCATCTTATGGATGAGAAAACTTAACACAGAGGGTAATGACAGGCATCTCACAACAGCCCAAAGTTTGTAACTGACACAGGGGCTTAGGCTATCACATTCAGTAACAGAATGCTCAGCCTATCACGCTACCCACGAAGACCCAGCAGCAGCTACCTTGTGGCCCGCAGTGAAGACTTCCTGTATTCCTACCCAGCACTCGTATCTAGCAGTAGCTAGATCAGATTCCTGGATCTCAGGACCCCAAAGCAATACTCTTCGTTGGACTCCTCATCCTAGAAAGCAGTGTACTAATTTAATAATCGGTGAGCAATGCCTAACTTGAAATATATTTGTAGATTAACCACTGATAATGGATTAGTTAGGGGCTATCTTATTATAAAATGAGAAAAATTGACAGTATATTTATTCTATCCCACTGAGAAGAAACATTCAAACTTTAGAAACATTGATGGAAAATATCTGAATGCAACAGGCTAGTGTCTATTTCCCTAGATTTTTTCCTATCTCAAGATAGCTCATGTAGACATCAGAAAAAAGATTGTCTTCATTTTAAGTATGGGTCCTACACACAAGCCAAATATTTAGATCTTAATTTCCAATGGAAAGAAAGAAAGCAAAAGATGAAAGGAACCCACCAAGAAATGATAGTCTCTTGGGTCTATACAGATGAACATAAAATGCATGTAATACATCTGATGTATGAAACAATGGGAAAAAACTTGAGTGGAAATCTTTCTTCAACCCACATAGGTGACTTCCGGTCCTATTCTTCAAGTTGTCATTTCTCAGAATCTGGTTATTGTAAACTTTCAGGAGTTGAGAGGGATCAGTTTGATTCTCTTTAAAATCACTAAGCGTAATTGCTGGTACATTGTGTCAACTTCGAAAGTTTAGAAGTTTAATTAAGGGACTCAGCAGGGAGCCAGGGTCCTCACTTTGTAAACATCTTCATCCTTTACCAGAGGAGGGTATGGAGATGGTGTGAGTGCTACACCGCCCTAGAGGATGGCAACCTGCTTACAATACAATGGAGAAAAAGAGGCTTGTTCTCCCCTCAACCACCGCTTTGCTGATCTTGCTTCCGCTGTCTTCTGCCACCTTGATGTGTTGCCCCGTGCATGCTACTCTGCCTTGGAACCAGCTGATTATGGACTGAAACCTTTACAAACTGTGAGCTAAATAAACTTTCTTAATTTTGGGTGTCTGGTATTTCGTCTCAACAATGAGAGAAAAGTAACTGAGGCAATAAGAGAGCAATTCCGGGTGATGAATTATTTTAGAGGGGACCAATTCCAAGTCAAGAATGTGCATAAATAAAAGAGATGAACCTTTAGAGAATGAATGACCTGGAACTATCAATTTGAGAAAGAGAGATGGAAGACAGTAGTAGAATCTTGAAAACAGTAAAATAATATGGGAAGATAATATTTCAGAGACATCAAGAAGAAAGAAATGAAAATCGTGAGAGAAAACTTTAATAAAATTGTCAAAGAAAGATCAGACATGAGGCACACTAAGGGAGCCAAGTTTTTAAAGAATAAAATTTGCATAAAAGAGGATTAAAATTGAAAAAAATTATAAAGTAAAAGATCAAATAAAGACTACTGGAAAATAAATGAACATGGCAACAAGAAGGATTCTGCAAAGAACAATAAATACATTACAGATTATAAGAGTACTATGAGGAAAACATCAGAGAGAAACCTCAGAGTGAGCCAAATAAAAGAGAAAAATAATTTAAAGTTCATCCCACAGAGGAACCAAGAAGATGGAGATAAAAAGGATAAAAGGGGTGAGTAAGTGACAGATATTAATATAATACACAGAGGCATGAGAACCGTTCAAAGCATAAAAGAGTGAAGGCGATGTTGGATATGAAAAAAGGGCATAGTGCACCTAGACAGAGATTTTAAAAATTGTTTTTATTTTAACCTACTGAGAAATCCTTCAATATGGCTTTAAACAGCACTGGCAAAATGATAATAGTATTATTAAAACTGTAATTAAGAGTTTATTCATGCATAGAAATGGCTATTGCAATTTTGGAAAAGCCACTTTAGGGACATTAATATCATCACAAATGTCTAGAAAGCTAACTTTGTCTCCATGCACATTTCAGCTACATTATCTAACTTCCTGAAAAAAAGGATGTGGAATTTTGCATATAAGTATCAAAGTAAAATGGCTTTGAACTTTTTCTCCATATACATGGCTTGTATTTCGGAATGCTTGGAGAAACAGAAAAGAGATCTAAGCACATTGCTATGAACTATGTAGTGAGTTTTTCAACAATTTCTTTCTTTCTTGCAACTAAAAAGATGCAAGCAAAAAACTGAAATGGAAAGAATGGCCTCCTCCACCACATACAAGCATGCCTGTGTCTTAGTTACTTCCCCACAACTTTAAAGGAAAAATGTTGATTTGGGCTCACAGTTTGTAGAGGTTTCACTCTACAGTCAACTGGCTCCAAGGCAAGGTGCCATGACAGAAGAGTATGTCAGAGAGTGAGCAGTCCATGGCATGACAGTGGGAAGCAGAGAGGGGAGGGAGACAGACCCTTCCAGGCCACACGTCTAGTGACCCGCCTCCAACCAGGCTGTACTTCCTAATATCTCTTTAGCTATAAATTGATCAGTGGAACAATCCACCGATGAATATCAGGCCTCCATGAACAATCTCCTCTCCAAAGCACCACCTATGAACGTATGAGGCTTAGAGATCTATACATAAACCACAGCAGCCAATATCAAATACATCAAGCATTGACATCTACTTACCCAGGGATTTCTACTTAGAAATTTTTAACACCAAAGGATGCTATATTTGAAAGGGACTGAAAATATCATATCTTCATACTCTAGTATTGTACTCTAATTTGATAGGTGGGGAAAGATGAACACCAACAGAGACAAAACCATTTTCTTAATCCAAAGTGTGCAGCTCACATATCCAAACCCCTGTATAGGTGTTCCATGAAGAAACATGGAAGCTCTTGTGTTTAATTTAGATAGATTTTACCAAAATGTGTCTCTCAAAAACTTCACACAAGAGTCAAGGAATTAACATTAAAAATTAAGCAGCTGTATAATCCTTGGCTATATAAAAATGTCAAACATTCTATGGCATGAAGCAAGGTTCCCAATTTTTCTTGTTCCCTGGTGCCTTTAGTATCCTCGTAATATTGTACAGTATTCTTGGGCAAAGGAAACCCATAATGATGCAATGTCTTGAGGACACAGACCCAAAAAACTTAGTAAACACCTGCATCTTAAAATTTCTTAACTGTCTAAAAAGCTAACACCATACAATGAAAGCCAAAAGTTATACTGGTTTCATTCTTTGTCTCAGTGCTCGGCACTGGATGTGGGCAACTTCTGGATACTGTGCAGCTCCCCCAAATCCCAATCAGAGGCAGGCGTCACCTTCCCTCCTGCCCCACATTAGCTCATTCTATTCTTCTATCACAGATACCTGATCCACAGTGTCACAAAGGTGTCGCCAAGTGGAACAGCAGGAATTTCTCTGAGACACCTCAACACAAGGTTCTGTACACACCTCAAAGTGTTTCCGTTGATTTAGAAGAGCATTGGTGTCTTTATTAATGGTCATGATGAGGACACATTTAAACCCTGAAAGAAAACCTGGTTTCTTTGTAGGTAGTGCAAAACAAATATGAAAATAAGCAAAACAAAAGTCCTTTTCTCATTCCTTTAATTTGCATAAGGATTTTCTAACTAACAGACAGGATTGTCTTGGAGATTTAGGTTAATGTAGAACAGCAGCAAACCTCTAAAGCCACCCAGTTAGATCCAAACTGTTCAGTACATATTTCTAATTTCTTTGCTTTTCTTCCTTTGTTTTTTTTTTAATGAAAATCCACACCAGGAAACAAGAAAGCACACTATAAAATGAATAACAATTTCACCTGAATTTCTCTTACTAATCTAATACATCTCTGCAATAGCGGTGTACCATTTGAATTATTTCCCATCTCATACCTGCTTTGATCCCCACAGCATCCATATGTGACAGACAAAGGCATCATTAATATTTTTATTTTACCTTCCAGGATTTTATAGCACTAGTAATAAAGCATCCGTACATCATTTGATAAATCAAAAGGTTTTATTGACTACCTTCCTTCTTTCCAGCATTATGTCAAAAACAGCAGCTTTCAGAAGCATAAAACATGCTTTCTCCCCAAAGAAGACTTTATATCCATTGTTTAAAAAGCTGTACACACAGAACAGAATTAGTGAGTTATTACAAAAAGCATAGCACCAATAGCATTAGTGAACAATTAAAGAATGGAACAAACTAATAGTCTGGCAGTTGTGCATCACTTGCAATAAATAAAAAGCAAGTTCAAGCAGTGAGATCAATGCAGCTGCAGTGGTCCAGAAACTCAATGCTCAGTAGCAAGGTCAGGAAAGCCTCTCAAGAACACGCCAGGTTCACTTACCTAATCTATGCTTGGTGTACTTGGAAAGGCCAAGAAGATTAACAGTGTGAGTTTTTTATTTTCAGTTTTGCTATTCTTGTTAGTAATACAATGCAATGGGCAAAGTTGCTTGTTACATCATCATCATCATCATTATTCTAATAATAAAGCTCAAACTGCAAGCAAATAGAATCAAATAGGTGAATCCTTTCCAGTAATCTGCTTAAGATTTGTCCAGTACTAACATGGCTAAAATGCAGCAGATTTTCTACTGTGGAGAATGGACAAATTCACAGAAAAGTAATTAAAAGGAAAAAAATCTGGAATAATAACTTATTCTAGACAAACTGAGGAAAAATGTCACATGTGAAAGGTCAGGAATTAGTAAGACATACCTAACAACCAAACAGTGCAGGGACACTCGCAAGTCCAACCTGAATCAGCTCCCAGGCAGGAAGGCAGAACCAATAACTAAGGCATATGTGACACAGAGATTGTGACTGATTCATGGTGCAGCTACAAGGTCTCCAGTCCTACCACTGGGCTAACAACGCAGTCACTGCGAAAGACATTATATTTTCATTAAATATTCTAAAATGAATGGATGTCTTTTTCTCATCTCCTAAAAGTCATATTTTTCACTTAACCTCTGTTTTGTTTTGTTTTGGTTTTGTTTTGAGACAGAATCTTACTGTGTAGCCCAAGCTGGCCTCTAACTGGCAGCAATTCTCATGCCTCAGCCTCCTGGGCACTGGGACAACAAGTATGCACCAGCAAGTCTGGCCCCTATGTTCTGCTTAGTCAACACTATCTTCCTGGGCTGTGTACCATCCACTCCTGTATCCTCAGCTACCACCTAAAATCTATGCTCTAAATGAGGCAAATGATAGCTTTTGTCTTTAACTCTATATTCTGGAATCTGAATATTTTACTCCTCCATCTGGCAATGCAGCTTCAATACAAATGCATTTAAAATTATTGGTTTCTCTGCATCTGGCCCTTCCCGTGTACCTGTGTATTTCCAGTCTTGTGAGTTGGTCACTGTCTGTCAATGTCCCCCATCAAAATTTTGGAATCTTTTCTGATTCCTATCCCTTAATCTTTCTCCCATTATTTCTCCTGTTTGTTTTTGCTTTCTTTCTCCTTCTTTTTCTACCTTCCTTCCCTCCCTTCTTTCCTTCTTTCTCTTCCTTTCTACTTTATTTGCACTGTTATTACTAATTAAGCTCTTTTAAGTCTTCCTGATCTAGAACCATGATTTCCTCCTAACTTCCATTGTAATGATGTTCTTTATTATCAGGTTAATAGTTAACTATTTAAAATATAATATTCCAATGTGTTTAATAATACCTGTTTTTGGTTGGCAACTGAATAAAACACATGCTGACATTTAGCCACACTTCTGCTTACTCTTCTTCTCTTTTCTTTAAAACTAAATAAAGCCAAAATGATTTTTCTAAAATTCAATGTTACTTGATCATTCTCAGAAGCTTTAAGATAATGTGAGAAACCCTTTCACACAAGGCACCTCCCTTCGCCATCTTCTTCCACTCCAGAATTTTAGCTGCTCTCTTGCTGTTCTCTTACCTAGTGAGCGAACATCAGGACATTGTATAGTCTGCTACTTTACTAGGAATGGTAGTTCTCATGGTATTCTGCACAGCAGATGGTGTAAGCTACATAAACACCAGGCCTCCCTAACTCTAAGCCTAATCTACATATCTTTGAATGAGCTAGAGTGATAAGAATGACGGAGGGGCAACAGATACTAACAAAAGAAAGCACTTTACCCAGTGTGCATCTAGGAGGTTGCATGGAAATGAACCTTAGACCCTCTTGGCCACCCTGGAACAAGAGGCAGAGACAAGGTTGTAGAGGAGAGGCAGCGTGTGTAATGTGAGCAAACGCACAAACACTCAACTTAGACACTGAGTTCAGTTTTGATTCTACCACTTTGCAGCCAGGTAAGATTGGACAAATTATGTCAATTGCTCCTCAGGATCCTCACGAGCAGTGGGGCACACAACCAGCCTATTACTCGATGATTAATTTTATTTATCAAACTGGTGAGCAAAACTGGCACATAACATGCCTTCAGTACCCGACAGTAGAGCATCACCCCTACACAGTCAGAGATGAGAGGAGTGGTAACTGTGTGGCGACCTACTCGGGCAAAACTCAAACCCTAAGCAACAGAAAGCGAAGATATTACTCAGGGCGTTTTTGGGAGAATCACAGTTTCCAAAATAGTATGATGGAAATAAGGTTATATAGTTAGAGCAAAATGGAAAGGATAAGCTCCCCATGAACTCATTCTTTTTTTTTTTTTTTTTTAAATAAAGCTAAACTCAACACAAAGGATGCTTTCAAAGTCATTTCCTGGAGGAAAAGATCAAACATAAACCTTCAGCTCAGTATTAATAACAGTGATGGTGAACATGAATAAGATCCACAAAGGCAAATGCACGAGCTCCTCTTTAGCTTTTAAGGAAAATGAACCTGAAGATTAATAAACAAGCGAACTAACAAACAAGTTGGTAGATAAAAATAGAACAATACTGTTAGAGGGAATTGGAGTCCTAGAGAGTAGAGTGTTTTTCAGAAAAAACTTTATGTTCAGGGTGAGATTTTGGTGCTAAGATGTAAGAGCTTTGAAAACGTGAAGATTGGGACAGGATGCACAATACGGATTTCCAGAAGTGAAGATAAGAATGGACTTCATAATCACTTTAAATTACTAAAAGTGACTTCAATGCTAGAATCATTTATGAGAGAGCATTTTGTAAAGCATTTAGAAAGATAAGCGGGTCTAATTGGATATTAGGTTGTATCTGTACAAGAAAACTGTCTGAGTAGAAAAGGAAGAGGCCATTTTACCTGGTCATACATTAAAATTGGAAAACCTTTTCTTAGGGTGCTTATCTGGAGGTTGCTTAAAACAAAATTACTTACTATAAATTTTGGGAAAATTGAGAAAAGAGGAGTTCAGTGGGACCAAACGTGAGATACTGATAAAGGAATGAAATGTTAATTGTCTGGATTTGATCAAATACATATGGTATTTATGTATTGAAATATTACCCTGTACCTCATAAATATGTATAATATTTCCATGTTAAAATTTCTGAGGAAGGTTTAAGGAGATTAAAAATCTAACCATCTGACATAACCATTATGTGTTGTAGTGATATACTGAATAATCATACTATGCTGTATCCCATAAACATACACAGTTACTGTAACAATTATAAACAGGACATCAAAAGAGTGGACAAGGTGATAGCATGACACTGTATGAACAAGAATAATTGAATGAAATTGTGGTTGTCTTGCTACTTTGACAATTATTTAAAAAGTAATTCTGTATTATTTTAAACATGAGAACCGAATATTCACGGCAATCAGTGTTAAATCTCTCCCTTTTTCTTTTAACTTTTTTTTTGTTATCATCTTCCTTTGGGTGCAATGCCAGTCTGTACAGTTCTCCCACATAAACTGAATAGTTCAAGGATTTTAAATATATTATACAAGTTGTACAACCACTACCTCAACACCTTTTTCAATATTTCATCATACGAATCTGTCAGTCAATGAAAAAAGTATTGCCATCTTGACAATATAAACTTTGTCCCTCAATGAACACTAGGTATTTTATATTTATTTAGAAGTTATCTAATTTCTTTCAGCAATGTTTTTTTAATTTTCAGAGTACAAGTTTTGTACTTCTTTTATTATACTTATTTCTAAGTATTTTATTCTTCTGGATGGACTTGCAAATGAAAATTTCTTAATTTCATTTTCAAATTGTTAATTGCCTGTATATATAAATATTTAATTTCTATATGTTGATCTTGTATAATGGACCCTTCCTAATATGCTTATTGTTTCTAATAGAATTTTAGTATATGTTTCAGTATTTCTTTATATATGAAATGATGTTCTCTGATTTTAGTGAGAAAAAAACCACTGTTTTACAATTGAGTATATTATTTGTGGGTTGTTCTTAACTTGTTTTTCTCAGGTTAAAGAAGTTCCCTTTGATTATTAATTTTTTGAGTGGTTTTCTTTTGTCACACAATAATGTTAAATATTTTAATGTGCTTTTGTGCCAAGCAAGATTGCCATGTGGATATTTTTCATTTATTATCTTTTAATGAAGCATTAATTGATTAATTGATTCAGTGGATAATAAATTGCCTTGCAATCCAGTTTTAAGGGTGCTAATTTTTAATATGTTTCTGAATTCAGTTTGTCTATATTTTGTTGTAAATTTCTGTATTAATATTCATAAACCATATTGTCTACAGCTTTTTATTTTCTTGCAATATCTCTGTCTGGTTTTTGTATCACGAGTCTCATCTCTGTGACTGTGCCACTTAATGTTAATTGTCAGTTTGATTGGATAAAGAAGTTCCTGGATGGATGGATGGACCACAAAAGCACTGTACTCATCAATGAATGAATCTACTGATGTTCACAGATGAAAGTATTTTTAGGAGATGGACCCCATTGTAAAGAGCGGATCACTGGAGCATAGCTTATAGGAAATATCTCTCCTTGGTGCTCTTCCCCTGGGCTCTGGTTCCTGGACAACATGAAATGGGCAGTTTTCTCCCACCAGGCTCTTCTGACATAGACTGGAACCTTTCAAACTAAGAGCCAAAATAAACTTCTACTCCTTTAAGCTGCAGGCGTCAGATATTTTGTCTCCAAAGTCAGAAACCTGACAAATACATCCATGTTCCTCCTCTACTTTAAATCTCTGGTGGTGCCCCTCTGAGTGACTCGACTTTGATATATTGTCAGCCAATCCTCGCTGTTGACATCATGGGATCCCGAGTAATTAACCATTAAATCCATGCAGATTTTTTGCCTGAAAAACTGTGAAACAATAAATGGGTTTGTTTAAGATACTGCATTTATGATCATTTCTTATGTATAAAGTAGAAAGCCAATGCAGTGGTTTATCAGTACCAGTATTAGCCTCTATTCTTCTCTCCACGCTGGCCCAGAAAACTCCTTCTAGAGGGGAAACCTCATTGTGATTGTTTCCTGCTTCTCATAAACCTTAGAAAAATACTGAAACAATGCAATGCCCAAGGCCTTACCCAAACACATCACCCCTGCTAAAATCTAATTGCTTATGTTCACTCTTTTAATAGACTGGGCTCTTATTTAATTCATCTCCGTGTGATTACATGATTGATTCTTATCATTTCTGTTTTAACTATCTATCCCTTTGTCTCTAAGATTCTGGTTCACACCTGACCTCTTCTAGGAATTTTCCATGATCTCTAAATTCGTCATACCCATAGCCAACTTTATATATCTATTTCGCAGCAGAGTATTATATTCAGATTTTCTTCTGATCGCCTATTACTACAATCAGACTAAGACATTTCTATCTCTGTGTCTTAGTCACTAGCATAACGACTGACCTCAGTTGATGTTCAATATGATTCCATTGAATTTTAAATAGGTACTAATCAATAATTAATTGATTTTGATTATCCCCTCAACCTCTCATTGAGTGCCTAACATGTATGTCAAGCAGCTTACTCAATATTTTACTCAAGTCTCTAAAGATTTAAATTTATTAAATATAGAAAATAACCATTCCACACTTTCAGAACTATACCTGCTTTGTCATTAGATTTTTCCATTACAGTAAATGGACACATTCTTCTCACTGTTGCTCAAGATAAAAGCCTAAGCAGTATTTTTAATGCCTTGTTTCTTACATATAAAAATCTACCTCCCGATATATCCCATTGGCTCTGTTTTAAAAATATACCTGGACCACACCCTTGTAAATTTCCTCCATCACACCACCTCTGTTCCTCACTGGAAAGCAGAAGTCACTTTGAACTGGGTTCCCTTCTCCCCGCCTTCAGTCTGACAGCATGCACCCAGAGTCTTCTGTTTTAAAACACTTATCACATCATGTCATTCTGCTGCTTAAATTTAGAGTCCCTTCCCACTGCATTTAAAGTGAAGCCTGGACTCATTCCCCTTGTCAGTTAGGAACTATACATTCCACTTCACTACTTGTACTTCCTTGTGACTTTATCCTTCCATTTCCCCCTTGCTTTACTGAACCCCAACAAGACTATTCTCTGCGTACATACTTGGAACTTTATGTTCTGTTTACCGACAGTGCTTTTCCCCAGATTATTCATTGGGCTGTGTTCTTCATACCGTTTAGATGTTAGTATGTAAGTCACATCTTCAGAGATGCTGCCCTGACTACTTAGTCCAAAATGCCTTGAGTTACTCTATAATCAGCATATCTCTTTTTATTCTCAGCACACAGCTAACACATTCATTTCCTTGCTATTTACATGTAATTCTCAGCACACATGCACAATAAAGTATCTGTCCTATGAAACAAACACTTAGATCATCATGTTTAACAATATTCTTATTTTTAAGGAAAAAAAGGCACAAAATGGGCACTGACACTCAATGCTTAAAAGAAATAATGACTATCATCAGTGTGGGTGTGAAGTCGTCAGGAGGGATTGCACAAGGCATAACCTGCTCAGCCATCTGCAAGAGGCAGCTGCCCAGAGGAAACGTGATAAGCACAGCTCTTTCTTATGACCATGATTTAATATTCACAAGAATGATAGCAGTAGAGAAGGTGAGAACGTCTGTTTCAATCAACATGGTGAGTACTGCATGATGTATCAAAGGCCTTGATCAGTCTTACATTAGATCTGTGGCAAGTGTTATATTTGTAGAAAAATGTGGTGGAGAGTAAGTGGCTGATTTATTGAGTAGGATAATGTAATTACACTAATTATTGCATTATGACTATTAATTAGTAGCAGCCAAATTCGGTAATGAAGATGTTCAGTACTTTTGGCCTGAATTCCAGCGGGCTGAAACTCATTGAGTTATCTATCAAATAGACATGATCAGTATTTTTTTTTCTGAAAGTGTACCTAGCTAATATTGGGATGAGACGAAGCATACCATTAAAACCAGTTTGACTCACTAAAGTCATATAACATACATTCTAACTCTAAAGCAAACTCAGAATTTCTTAATATAATTAAATTCTGATAGTTTTGTAATAAAGCTTGCCAAAAAAATCATATTTGAAGAGTAGCTGTTTAGTAGATTAGAAGTTTGAGACTTCTCATTCCTGTAGAAGTGGGAGATTTGTATTGCAAAGTATTCTGGAGACATCAGAACAACATGATTAAACTTAACCATAACTTGGTCAGATTTTCTAGATGGAGGCATTTCTTTTCTTTTCTTTTCTTTTTTTTGAGTTTTTTTATTTTAAAAAAGCAAAACAGAAAAAAAGGTAGCAGTAATACAGAATTTCAGAAAAAATTCAGTAAGAAATCAATGCTAGTCAATGTATTACATATTGTTATCTTAGAAGTAGTTGCTCAAGTTACGAGATCTAGGCATAAAAAAATGATGAATCTAGTGTCAGACAATTATTTTCTGACTTCATAGTTTTGGGCAAGTCAATGTATTCTATAAGCCTTAGTTTCATCTGTTATTTAACAAAGACAACAGCAACTTGTCTTCCCATTATATATGATAGTTTGAGGCACAAATGAAAACTACATGGTGCAATATTATAAACTGTAATATATTACTAAGTGTTGCATGAACTTTAAGTGATAGAAATATACAGATTGGCTGGGTATTGTGCACTCAAAGGCACAGTAACACTCCAAACTAATTATTTATTTTTATTTTCATGGCTATATGACTCTAACATTCAAACAGGAATTAAACAAGATGACAGGGCATGGTGCCACATGCTTATAATCTCATAACTTGGGAGGCTGAAGCTGGAGGATCCCCACTGAAAGTTTAAGGTCAGGCTGGCCTACCTAGCAAGAACCTGTCACCAAAATAAATAAATAAACTAGATTATAAATATATGCATAACTTGCTGTTGAAATCTGCTGATTTTCTCCTCTTTCACCCCAGGGACACTGAGTTGAGCCCCAAGCTCAGTGTGAATTCCTACGCATGAGTTAACACTGCAGGTCTCAAGTTCATCGGCCTTCAGGTCTCCACCTTGGAAGCTCAGGAGCACACCACACCCGAAGTGTCCCTCCTTACTCCTGAACGGGTCAGTAGCTACAAGGTTCTGCATGCCCTGCAGCCCTGTGTTTTCCCTCTCTCCACCACCCCCATGTGGGCTTTCTGTGTTTTCCTCTAAGCTTCAGAAGCCAAAGCATCAGCAGTCACAGCTGGCAGGAGTGATTTCTAGAAAGCATTTCAGGGCGAAAGGTGCTTCATCTGCCCACAATGCTATCATTATCAGTCATCTCAGCCAAATCAGAGCTCAGCCTCCTTCCAGCAGGACAGCAGCTGCAAACCGCTGATATCCTCTTGATATAGATTTCTTGATTGTTAACCTAGAGTAAAATGTATATTACTTTGATAAAAAATGCATGTGGGAAAGCTTCTTACTTGGAGGATTAAAAGTAAAATCTGGTTTTGTTCTAATTTCCTTCTGATCTGTTTGAACAGCAGGAGTATGCACTTGTTTTTATTCAGTCTGCTCAATGCAATGGGATTTTGATATTAAACAAAAGAAGAGATTTTCTTCAAATATTTAGGCAGAGGTCACAGAGCTAGTTCTGTACATCAGTGACATGGAAATTGGACTTTGTTACATGAGATGTAACTGTAGATATGTTTTACTTAATTGACTCAGTGACTACAGAAAGTTCATTTACTATGATCGATATTACTCTACGTTGTGCCTCAATCAAAAACTACTTTTCCATGGTCAATAGCAATTAGTCAGATGGAAAGAAATGGCAGCATCGATGGTGATGGAACTCAAGATTTATACCTGCCACTCTTAAAAAAAGAAAAAAGGCGAGAGAAACAGTAATTGCATTGTATTGAATTTGCAACTTTGCAGGGTGGACCTAGAATATGCTTTGAAAATGAATCTGAAATATCATGGATCAGGAAACTGAGATGAAAATTCTCTCTCAGTTTTTCTCTCTGATGTCTACTCAAGTTAATAAAAATCTAATAAACAACAGTAAGAACATCGACACTTGTGAAGAAGAATCATAAAGGAGATAAGTGGGATATAAATTGATAGCTTGTATGAATTTTCAATAAAATAAAGTAAGTTCACTTAGGGAAGACAGGTATTGACAGTTGTCTTTGGTTTTCATAAAGAATTGCAATTGGCGTCCAGTGGAAAGGCAAGAAAAGAGCTAGACACATAAGTAAACATAATTAATGAGAAGTGAATGAGCATACACAAAGAACTGAATTACTTCTTCGGACAAACACGGAACAGATTTAGTTTCCTCCAGGTTTATACTACCTTCGCTTACATTCCTAACCCTATACCTCAAGTCTTAGCTTATTTATGACTGATATTCTTGTCTTTCTTATTATGTTTTCAAAACAAAACAAAACAAAACAAAACACCTATAGCAGTTGGTTTGCACCAATGTTTTCAGGAGGGCAAACTTTCAATAAGAGAAAGGGAGAGTTCATGAAGTGTTAGAATGGTATTGGAATGAAGATGGAATGAGATACATTACAAAGGGGAGGGTGGATGGGAGCGGCAGTGAAAGGCAGAGAAGCACTAGCCAAGGAGCCAAGGAGCTGCTGTGGAAAGAGATGGAGGCTGGGGAGGAGCACTCCAACCTGGTCAGCACCAACAGGAGAAGAAAGCAACGCCACACGAGCAAGTCTCAATGCAGGGAATAAGGTAGTGGGACCTAGAACTGGGAATCTAGAAAAAATCTACTGGATAAGGTCATTATAACCCAGATCACCATAGGACACTAAGCCTTGAAAAATATAAAAGGATATAATTGAATCACAATCATCAACACTTCCTAATTTCCTAGAAACCCCCTTCCTAAAAAATAGTAGTGTACCCAGGAAAAATATGGAAAAATACCAGTCTCATATTTTAAACAATTACAGTACTAGTACATGTTTGCAGTACATAGTGATTACATTCATTGTCTGGAGTAGGTGCATGCTTGCAATACATACTAATTCTTTTTACTCCTATCCCCTCCCTGCCCACACACTCCATCTCTTGGTCTCCTCATATGCAAAAGATGCTATTTTTGCCTTGTGATCTGAATAAGTTGTTAGACTATATTATGAATGTTCATGAAGTACTCAAGAACTTTTTCTTGCTTCTCAAGAACTTTTTCTTGCTTCATCTTGCTCAAACAACCCTGAACTTCCTTTGACCATCTTTTTCTGCCTTCTATCCTGGCCATCCTCTTCTGTCTGCTAACCTCATGTCACTCTAAAGAAACCATTAAAAATGTAAAGAATTAAGATCACCCTCTTAAACCCTTTCAATGATCTCAAGTTATACTCTTCATAGATTCCAAATTCCTTCTAATGGTCTACAAGGACTTATAAGATATCGCTCCCATAGTACAAAAAGCATTATGAGGCAATTTTTTCTTACCAGATGATTCACGGTGCATGTTCTTGGGAAGGACAGAATTTTCTAGAATCCCGGATGATCTCCCAACATGTGATTTTATTTTATACTAATGTTTTCCTGGGTGTTGTGCTGTAACTCTTACGATTCACTATGAACACTGCTGTGGCTTGTATCTTGATGTTCCCCCAAAGTCTCAAATACTCTTAGGTCGGGCTTTTGGGAAGTGGCTGTGTCACAGGTGGGTCACGCTGGCATTAATTGCGTGTGATAACTAAGGCGGTTTAGTATAGATCTGGGTGTGGTTGATGGAAGCCCCACGCTAGGTGTGATTGGCACCAATCAATAGGTTTACGGCCTGGATGGAATGTAAGGGTAAAGGAAAGTAGACAGATTTGCTGCTGCTGCCTACTGCTCACAGCCTTCTTCTTGTCATACTATGGAATGTCCCTCCTCTGGGCTGCCCCTCTGCCATTCTGCCCTGCCTTGGAACCAGCCAGCTATGGGCTGAAACCTCTACAAAGTGTGAACCAAAATGAAACTTTCCTCCCCTATCGTTTGGTGTCAGGCATTGTGTCTCAGTAATGAGAAAGTAACAAGATAAGCATCTCTTAGGATTTTTAGGAAGCCCCGAGAGAAAAGAAAGAAAAGAGATGATGAACATCCAAAGATAACAGGTGTAATGCTTAATATGGAAAATCATTAGACATCTGGGTGGAAATACATTTAAAAGAGCTAAGGAAAGAGATTGCTTCCTATATAGCAGGATAAACCTAAGGATGTGATATGCAATACCAAAATTAAAGTAACAATGAACCTAAAAAGTCAAAGAAGAATTATTATATATGTTATAGCTACAGAGAATCAGTAAATGTAAATAAAGTAGTGAAAATGCCTAAAGAGAAATACGCTTTCATAACATTGTGAATTGACTTACATGAAAAAGTACAGGGGACTGAGAGAAAAGCTAATTTGGAATCTTTCTAAAAACCACGATTCTCAAAATGATGACTGGCCATAAAATTACTATAGAGACCAAGCTCTCATTGGTCCAAAACTCAGCTGCAATAACATTCTTCTGGTGTCCCAAAGGGGTAAGATGGATATTAATACCTCAGGCAGATTTGCTTTTCTTCAATTGTGCTATTTGCTTTCTGTAATGCAGAGTCTTTCATCAAGGATCTTTGTTTACAAAAAAAATGTTGTTTGCACAGGGCACACAGATCTTACTAAAAACAAGGCCAGTATCGTGACTCTTCTAGCTTCATCCAGGCATCTAGTATAAGTTGACTGTTATCTTAAACTATATTGTGTCACTACCTTCTCACTGAACAAAGACACAGAGACCCAATTTATAAGCACCTTGTTGAATCCAGGGACATTTATCTCCTGTGAGGACATACACAACTGTAGGAGTCACAGACAGGTCTGCAGTGCTTGTCACAGTTCAGTGGCAGTCAAAGATGAATCAGCAACAAAGAGGACATTTTAAATTGTCATTTTAATTTCAATTTATTGGTACACCCACAAGTGTCTCTAAATAACAGAGCAAATAAACAATCATTCTATAGCAGAAAAACCACCCATCCTTCACACAGACCCAAAGGGCCACAATAATCACTGAGAGCTTAAATGGCATTGAATTGTAAACTAAAAACCGCAACAAGCAGAGTGAATATTCTGAACCCAAAATTGAGCTTGTAGGGACTTTTTCTGTATTCTGACTTATTCATCTATTGAGCCATGAACTGAATCAAAGTTTAAAGTTTTGATTTCCTTATTTTTAATATGGTAGTGAAATAATACGAACAGAGTCTACACACTTTCTACAACAATTCACCTAGAAGAAAATCAGAATATAGAAATACTCTCAAAACCAGAAAAATGCTCATTTTAGTGCTTCCAATTATACACAGTATTACATACTCAGGATGCACTGCTGTCTCACTTGCTCATTGCTGTGACATAATACCCACCACCCACAATTTAAATGGCTAAAGTTTGTTTTGACTCCCAATTCATAGAGACTTTAGTCCATCTTTGGCTGGTGCCAAAGCAAAGTTGTGTGGCCTCGGGCATTGCGGTAGCAGGAAGCAGAGACATGAAGGAGGGTGGAAAGTAAAGAGACCCTTGCAGCCCACTCCCCCAGAGATCCACTCCTTCAAACATGCTTCACCTCCCAAATCACATCTAGCTATAAACTCACCCGTGGACTAATCCTCCAATGAGTATCACGCATTCATGATCCAACCAGCCATGCACAACCCCACCTATGAGTGCAGGAGGCTCTGGGGGAACATTAGATATAAACCTTAACAATTACCAAAACAGACATACAGGTTTACATGTGTGGACTATTGTGTGTGTGTGTGTGTGTGTGTGTGAGTGTGTTCACATTCACACAAGTAGTATCCATTCGAAGGTTAATTTTGACGAGTACAAGTTGATACACATATCTTTATCTAAACCTTTTGAGTACACGAAATAAGTTGTAAACAGTTTCTCACAGAGCCTAGTACATTGTAAGTCCTAACCAATGTTACTGCCTTTTCCTTTTGCATACTGGCTTTTAAAAGGGGAGGAGGCAAAAATATTCACTTATACTAATTCTTGGTTGGTAAAAATTTTTGAAATAATCCAATGTTCATAAAAGTTTTGGAAATAATTCTGTGTTCATAAAATTTTTGAATATATGCTGTATATAAGATAACAAAAATCTTTTGTTTATTTTTTATAACAAACCTGTAATATGGGCATTCTGATTCTCAATTCTGAGAGAAAGGGCAATTAACCTAAAACAACTGATCTAAATAAGCACAGAGTAGTGAAGATGGTAGAGATTGAAATGAAGTCCCAGATGTTTTGATCCCCATTTTGGGTTGGATTGTGCCCTTGTACAAGATATGCTGAAGTTCTAATCCTTAATACCTGAGAATACGATGTTATGTAGAAACAAGATCGTTTCAGATTAGTAGGTAAAAATGGGCTCTTACTGGTGAAGTGTATGTTGATCCAGAACCAACGTCTTTTTTTTCCTGTACCAGGGATCAAACTCACAACTTCAAGCTTGCCATGTAGGCACTTACACCACAGAGCTAAGTCCCCAACCCCAAATCAGTGTCTACAGAAAAATAAAATGACATTGTGTTAGTCAGCTTTCTCTTCACTGAGACACAACCCAGCAATCGCAATTTAAAGGAAGAGAATCTTGATCTGTTTAACTGGTTGGAGGGATTCAGATTACGGTTGACTGGCTGCAAGCCATCATGGTAGACAGGTGTGGCAGAACAAAGATGCTTGCTCAATGGCATCTGGGAAGCAGGGAAGGGAAACAAAGCCAGAAAAGGAGCGAGGGCCCAAATACACACAGACACATCCAGCAGTGTGTTTCACCAGTCCCTCAGAAAGACCCAAAAGCCCGTGAAGTTGACACTTCACCCTAACCAGCCCATAGGGAAAAAGACAGCCACTAATGGGGAAGTGAGATAATTATTGCTATTGTTGTAAATTACTCTCTTTATGGTACTTTAGTACAGAAGTCCCAAGAAACAAACAAACAAACAATCTCCAGAAATCAGATCTTCTTCAACACTGCCTACAACTTTGCAAAAACCAGAACTGGAATCTAAGGAAGTCTGAAGCTCTGAAAGTAATTTCAGCGAACAGTTTTTTGTGACTTTCAAATAGTGTTCTGCCAACTTGTATTTAGTCAATGTTAAAATGGATCAACAAAATGAAGTAAATCTTTCATTTTTAAACAGTACAACTTTTTTCTATCTATTCAACATGTCATTCATGTTTTCTAACCATATACCCAAACCAACTGAATACAAAACTACAAAATTAGTAAGGCACAAATCTTTTATTTCAGGACATCTAGTGTAGGAGAAAGGTAAGTCAACAGAAATATAGAGTAGCATCTTAACTTCTCTGTAGTAAGTTCAATTGTAGTTCCCTAAATATATGTTTTCCTGGATTCTTAGAATCGAACTGTATGTTTTTAGTCTTTGAAGATGAAATTAAGTTTTGGAGCTTCACATGACTTTATCCTGGTTTAAGCAGCTGTCTGAATCCAGCGGTTAGTGGCCTTGTACAAAAATGAAAAGGAGGCCAGCACACCAATACACAGTTATGAAGGCCGTGTGAAGTCAAAGTGGAGGTTAGGATTATGCTGCCAAGCAATTCCAGAGGCCAGAAGACAGAACAGAATGAAAATTAATTGTCTCGAGCCTTCAGAGGAAATATGATCCTAGCAACACCCTGATATTGAACTGCAGGTTTCTAAAAGCATGACAGAATAAATTCTTGCCATTTCAAATCACCAAATTATGGCAATTTGTGGAGCAGCCCTAGGAAATTTATATATGCTCCAACAGAGATAAGAGCAAATCTATGGGATGACGATGTGGTTCCAGAATAGAGTGCCTGCCTCGCATGTGCAAAGCCCTGAGTTCCATCACCTCCCTCCACGTACACACAATGCCAAAATACGAAGGAAAATATAGCTGAACACATCTCCATCTGGCAGGCAGTGTGGCTTTCTAATGGACATGATACTTATGCAGGTGAAACTAGTTTAAGATCAGATTACCATTTTATTCCTGGTAGTGAAGATGCCATTGACTGCGACAGTGATGATTGGGAAACAAACATGGGGGCGGGGAAGGGGATGGTGAAGAATGAAGATGCAGTGCGTCCATGTAAGACTCCCCATGAAGAGTGTGATCATCACATGCTGCAAACCCACACTCAGATAAATAAAATACTCGCTGTCATTACCTTAAGCTACACTGAATGTATTTTAAGGATAGACAGGGAAAGAAGTGAAAAAGCCTCTCTGCCACACCTCTGGGGCTGAAAAGAGTGTAGAAAAATCCAAACATCCAAGCCGAGGAGGACAAGTGATCAGAGCGAAGCTAGGGGACCTTGCCCTGCCCCTGGAAGGTCACTTAATATCCTCAGCAGCTCTAGAATCGTAGCACCAGAGTTTCTCAATTTTCATTCTGACATTTTAGCATTAATCTAAATCTGCCTTTATGTCTATTCAGTTACTTTGCTGTTAATAATTTTCTCATTTCCCTCCTTTTCGTATATTTTCTAGAAAAAACTCTGGGAAAGCAATTGTATTAACTTATCTAGCTTCTACCAAGCCATGTCACAGGATACTGATCATCTTATTCCATCTTTCAAAGAAAAAGATGACAGGAAGAACACTCCTAGAGAGTCTGGACAATGAAAAGGTTTTGAAAGAACATTTGTGAGGGTCTTATTTATCTATTTAAACAACTAATTTTAATGTTTAGAATGCAGATAATAAACAATGGTTTCCCATAGGTAAGTGTCATAATTGACTTTGCCTTTTATGAAGACATATATAGAACCAAAGACAAAAAAAATGCAATTAAACTGTTAGTGAAGATGTTAGTAAAATTTACAGGACTCCCAGATGCCTGCTGAGTAAAGAAAACAATCAAGAAAATAAATAAACAACCTACAGAATGGGAGAAAAGTTTGTCAACTAGTAGGCTGATAGAGAATCAGTATCCAGGATATATAAAGGATTCAACAAAACTTATAGTAGTCAGGTAAAAGCAAATCAAATAGATAATAAAATTCCATCTCACCCTAATTAGATGCCCATTATAAAAAATAATAAATTTAAAGAAATCTGGCAAGAATGTGGAAAAAACAGTAACTCTTATTTGGTTGGAATGTAAATTACCAGAGGTCATATGGAAAATAGTATGCAAGTTCCTCCGAAAAACTAAAAGGGTATCTAATGTATGATCCAGCTATTCCACTCCTGGGGATACAACCAAAAGAAATGAAATTAGTAAGCCAAATATATACATGAAAGCCCCTATTTATTATAGCACTCTTTATAGTAACCAAGCTATCCAATTGGCCTAGATGCTCTGTCAATAAATAAAAGTATGAAATATGTCATATATCCAAAATGGGGCATTACTTAGCCATAGAAAGAATGAATTCTGTCATTTGCTACAAAATTGAAGAAAGTGGACCATTTTACCTTAAACAAAATAATGTAAGCACACAGTATAAGTATGCCATCTCTCCCTCACATGTGGGAGTTTTAGACATGGAGACCTGAGGTGGGCTGGCCATGTAGTTCAGTGACAGTGCTCTTCAGGAGACCCTGAATTTCATACCTAGATCACCACACACACACACACACACACACACACACACACACAATGTGGACCTGCATGTAGAATAGTGATTGATAAAGATGTGGAAATATTGGGGAAAGGATGAGAAATGGGAGATTGGACTTGAACTGTGCATGCTGCACACATGCGTGACAACATCATAATGAACCCCATTAATATCCACAATGGACACATGATAAATAAAAATAATGTTCGAAAGCAAGCCACCTGACTGAGGGCAGAGATGCAGCTAAAGTTTGGTATTTGTCTATCAGGATTCCAGGAAGCAGAGGGAGGAGTACTGAGGAGAGCAAATTAGAGTCAAATGCACTTGTTATTCATTCGCACAGATCATTTGATACACAGATCATTTTATACTCATCATTTTATACATTTGAAAAGAGCATGCAAGCCACCTATCAACCACTCCTGGTTTTATATAAAAAGTTATCTCAAATATCCCACGTACACATCTATTGATCTTTGCTTTCTATTCAGATTATTCAGTATCAATTCATCGGTCAGATTGGGAATGTGGTAACTTAGGGCTCAAGCACAGTCCCACAAAACTTCAGCATTTATAGTCATGATTTTAACAGCTTGAGTTATTTAAGTGAATTTGCCTCAGAAAAGAAAAATATCAACCACAGCACCTTCCACAAAATGGCTATGTAATAATGATTAAATGTAGAGTAAATCCATTTTGCTTTAGGTAAAACATACTCCACACATTTATTACTGCTGTCTTCCTTCTGCTTTACTTTTTTTCCTTTCAATTAAAATACAATTTTATCTGAGTTCCAAGGGTTCTAATCATGTCATTATCAAGCCTCTTTGGACGAGGAAGAGAGAGACTTGGCAAGAGTTATGCACACACAATATGTGCATATGCTATGGGGTTGGGGTAGAAAACAAAAGCTAGAGTCTGCTGCTCGTTTTCCATTTTCCCTCTCAAACTGTTGTTTTAACTAACAAATACAAATACTACTGATCATTGAGAAATCTTAGCAAGTTGTTGAGATTTTTTTTCTCTGTTTCCTTTTTTGTTTCATTTTTCATCTCTCAGTGAGTGTCCTAGTAGTGCCTTCGACAAGTAACATGCTTTTCCACTTGCGATCTGAATCACTGATGAGTAACAACTCTCTCTTTTTTGTTCTGTCACTGCCACCCCAGGAGATTGTTTTCCTCCCAAATAAAGTAATCTAATGCCACAACTAAGAGGGAGATGTTTTATAATGAAGAATTACACGAAGACCATCTGATTAACCCTTTATTGTCCTCCAACCTGTCTTAGGCTTTCCAAAAAGAACATAATTGAAAATATAGGAAATCTATAGCAACAAATGACAGGGCTGGAAGAGATAACATTGCATGGTGTCTGATGGAAAATGCACCATGAGAGGCACCACTTGACCTTTTCAAGAAATCATCATTCCCAATCATGTACTAGAAGCACGCAGCCTTCCAAGGAGAATGGCGGGAGGGGAGATGAGGACAGCAAATTACTTTCAAATGCACATATCTTTCATTTGCACAGAACATTCAGTGTATTGGAAAAGCACATGGGGCCTGAGCTAGTGAAGAAGCTTTGATTTAAATTTCCCATTGTGCGTTTCCCTCCCCACCGCATATCATCTTGTCGTAATGGAGATTGTAGAGGTCCCTAACCTGTGGAGGACTGGGAAGATGAAATGCAATCCTGTGCGTGAAGCTCTTTGCAAAGATTCTGGCATACCGTAAATCCCTGATAAACTTAAGCTTTTCCAGGTAGATAAGTCGCTGTCGTTGCACTGAAGAAATTGACACTCGATGGAGACCACAACGATAACAGAAATATAACTCTTTTCTCTGGTGAATTTAGTTAATCAATCTTAATTTCAAGATAATTTGCAAGTGTTTATCCTCTCAATCACTATTCAATTTGTTCTAATATCATACAATTATTCTTGCCCTCTGCTGTCCCTCTGAAGTAGGGCTGTTTTATTACTGTCATCTGCTGTATGTTGGGCCATGAGTGAAATAGATGATGTTTAGCCCATTCAATTTAAGAATTCGATAACCAAGTTATGCCAGTATTGGAAAAAACTTACAATACTTAATAGACCTGGAACTAACATCTCCTTTGTTCTGTGTTATTAATGCATGTATTTTATCTTTGGTCTTAGTTTTTTATTTATGAAATGGGAGTAATAATATCTATGTGATGGTGTGAATGAGAGGGATAAATATAACATTGTAAAACTTTTATTTTGAAATTAAATTTAGACTTATTTGGAAGTTATAAAAATAGCAGAGTTCCTTTATCATCTTCACCTAATGTTAACCACTTGCACAGTAACAGTACAATGGTCAAAACCAGGAACTCAGCATGATATAATTGACATTCAGAGATTATTAACTAACATATATGCACTACTAAAATTTCATGAGTTTTCCTACAAATGCCCTTTTGCTTGTCTGTGATCCTACCAGGATTGAGTACACTTTTAGTTTTCAAATCATGTTAGTGATCTGCAATCTGTGACAGTTTCTCAGTCTTTCTTTGTTCTTCACGACCATGACACTTTTGAACAGTAATGGCCAGTTATGTTTTAAACTGTCTTCATGTAAGGTTAGCAGATATTTTATCATGATTAGAATGAGGGCACTTCTTCTGACAGGACTACCACACAAGCAGAGAGTCCTCAGTGCACCCTAACAGGAAATGCATGGTGTTGGTGCCTTGCTGTTGGCAACTTTACCACACTTCAGTACTGCAAAGTGATCATTTTCCCTTTATAATGAATATCTTTCAGACAGATATGCTTAATTATGCAAATACCGTTTTTCTTATCATACTTGCATTCACCAAATTTAGCAACCACCAATGAGTCTTTTCTACAACACTTTTTTCTGTGCCGACTACCTTATGGTGATTTTTTATTCCATTATTACTGATTATTAATTGAAATTCTAATAGAAGGAATAGCTAAGCCTTTTCCCTTATTTATTTGTTTTTTAATTATTTACTTTCATGGACTCATATATATTTATTGTGTTCTACTGGTTATGATCCATTACTATCATTACTTATTATTTTGCTGCAATTTTCCCAGATGTGTCATTGGAGGTATATCAAATCAGCCTGAGCTATTTGAACATGCTTACATCATTTTTTGAGAACTTACTTTCTAGCACAAAAGATTCCAGTATCAACTTGCATTATTTCTTTCCCTAACTTGGAATAAGTTATTTCTACAAGAATTCCTGTTCCATTTTATGAGAGAATTGAATTTAGAAATCATTATCTGTATGATAGGTGTGTTAACTCCCACTGAAGGATGACATTGCTTCTAGGTTCTTTGAACAGACAGGACCAGGAAATATGTACACACAAACTCACACACACACACACACACACACACACACACACACACGTATGCACAAATACATACAATTATATCTTATTTCTATTTATAAAAATATATATTTTAAAAACTACATCAAATCCTTTTACCCTGACTAATAGGAATTCCAGTGCAATTGCAGTGTTCAGTATAACATTTTTCCTTTCCTTATTTTTAACTCCTTACCTTCAGCAACGAGAAAGGTAACTCTCAATCATCACTGCGCATCTATACATGGATTCTGTCTTTGTATGCACACTGTGTTTGAGAAATTCTAATCCATGCTCTTTTCACCTATAGAATCATGGTATTTGTGTACACTCACTTCTTGTCTTTAACCTTATAGACTATGTTATTTCCAAAACACTCTTTTCTCAGAGTTACATAAACTACTTTCTACCCTCATTTCAATGCATTTATATCATTTGTTTGTGATACAGTTGGGTTCATTTGATACTGTTTACATTTCATTTTATGTTCCTCTAGCAAGATTTCCACTTCAGGCAACCCACTCGGGCCCCCTTCTGTCCCTCAGACAGAAGCTTTCTTTCTCTCAATAAATATACTCTATAAAGTCCCTAAATACGACAGAGTCTTTGGCAACCCACTCGGGCCCCCTTCTGTCCCTCAGACAGAAGCTTTCTTTCTCTCAATAAATACATTCTGCTCTTAAAAAAAAGATTTCCATTTCATTTATTCACTGATTCACTTATTCATTTGGGGGTTTATTCTAAAGTTCAGAACTATAACCAAAATTATACTCACAGAACTGTGATATTGTCCAGTTCTTTTATCTCATCCTAATTTTACTAACTTATCCCAATTTTACCATCTTTTAAATGACCCATCTCATTATTTTTTACTTATTTTAGTGCAAATTATAAGGTTCACATATACTTTGATATCCCCTTTTTTTCTTACAAAAAGCAACACGTCGTAGATACTTACATATGCTTTTTGGTCTGCTTTGCTTTTTTGATACCGGTGGGGATAACGATTCTTTTGTCCCACTCTGTAAGGATCTTCATATCCTTTTTTCAGCTGCATAGTGTTCTATTGCATATGTATACTATACACAACAGAGATGATTCAATCTCTGCCACACATGTAATTGAACTGTTTCAAAATATTGTGTCTACAAAGAAAGGTGCAGTCAATAAATTTATGACTGTGCATTCTGTATTGTTAGAGACACTGTCACTTTTATAAAGTTTGGGGTATATAGTAAAAGTCACCAACTCGCAGAAAGCACAGCTCTTGTGCAGAGCTGTTTCTGGTACCAGTTCTAAAAGGAGGTTATTACTGACTGTGTGTGTCAGTTGTAAAGAGAGGAATAATAAATAGTGTAAACTATATAGCAAAAGTTTGGAAAATAACAGAAGATATGAAGCACTAAGTCTAGTAGAGAGAAAGAGGAGTGCTGAGTTTGACTTGACATAATGGTATCTGCAAAGCCAGTTGCATCAAAACACTTGGACAGAAGAAAACCAGAGCTGCAAGAGAAATCTTTAAGCTCCAGAGAGTAAAGTCTTACTCAGTGAATGGAGAACAAATCATCTAAAAGTACTCCCAGGGAAACCAATGCCTTCCACTGCAGAAGGCCTAGCAAGGAGAAAGTCTATTTTAAAAATTGTAAATTTCTCCAAACGGTTATTGATAAAAATATAACAGATGGAGCCTGCAGGAAGTAAAATGATAGCTTATTCTCTCACATTTCTCATTAATTCATCTAGGGCTTCCTGACCCACATCTCTATTTTTGAGAATTCTCTTGTAAGACAATCATCTAATTTTTTTAACTTAAAAGGGACACACATTAAAAAGACTATGTCCTGACTTGTGACTAGTCTTTTTAATTTTATCCTTACTTCCCCAAGTTTAAAATAGGTTAAGAGACCATTAATGCAGCACAAGAAAATTGAATTGTCTTTATGGTATGGAAACATTACTTTACAGGTTAACAAAGGTATTTCAAGCATCAATAATACCTCCATCCTCCCTGTTAAAATTCTAAAGTAATCAAGAATAAAGACATCAGAGAGCCGGGCGTGGTGGCGCACGCCTTTAATCCCAGCACTCGGGAGGCTGAGGTAGGCGGAGCATTGTGAGTTCGAGGCCCGCTTGGGCTACAACGCAAGTGCGAGCCTGGCCAGAGCTACATAGTGCGACCCTGCCTCAAAAGACCAGGGCCGGGAGTTTGGCTCAATGGCTTAAGCGCCTGCCCTGGCAGGCGTGAGGCTGTGAGTTCAATCCCCGGTGCCGCAAAAAAAAAAAAAAAAAAAAAAAAAAAAAGACATCAGAGAAGTTGAAAACAAGACATAACTGCATCACTAAAAATCAAAGCAAATTTAAAAACTCAGAGAGTATAATTTAGTGTCAGTGGCACACTGATCTTACAAATGCGTCATCCCCAACCACAGGAGAAACAGGAAAACCAAAGCTTCGCAGTGGTTTCTGCCTGGAGGAGAACAGGCATTTCCTCCGGACAAGATCAGCATAAAAGTAGAGAGCCTGAGGGATGGGACTGCACACACTCAGGAACTTCTTCCAGATCCATCAGGCGTGTTGCACATGTTTGTAATTCAGGGAGTCTACTACAGTCTCAGAGAATGGTTGCAAGTACGTACTGCAGCATATTTTATTTTTTTAAAATCTCTTTCCCCTGCCCTCCATCTCTTTCTCTTCTCCTGTAGTTCCTCTATCCCATTTTTCATTTCTATTGATAGTATTCATTTTAGCTCACGTTATGGCATACATTAATTGGGATTATTAGGTTCTCATATATGACATGTCTTTATTCTTATTTCCCGTTGCCCTCCTCCTCAACCTTCACCTTTGTTCCCTGGGACCACTTCCATCCCCCTGTCCTTTTCTATCCATCCATTATCATTTTATTGTACTGTGGTTCACTCAAATGACCGATGCCATATGGTATTTAAGAGGGTGTATCTGGTTCCTTTCACTCAGCATTATGTTTTCCAGGTGCACTCATTTTTCTACAAATGTCTCAAATTTGTCATTCAACAAAGTCAAATTGTATTCCATTATATATAGATATCACATTTTCTTTATCCAATCATATCTTGATGGGTACACAGGCTGCTTCCAGGACACAGCTGTTATGAATTGTGCTATTATAAACATTGGTGTGTATGTATCACTGTAGTTTGATAACTTAAGGTCTTTGGGAAGGTTTGCTAGCAGAGGGATATCTGGGTCATATGGATTTCTAATTTCAATTCTTTAAGAGATGTCCATACTAATTTCCATAATAGTTTTGCTAGTTTGCATTCTCATCAATAACAAAGGATGGTTCCTTTTTTACTACAGACATACCACTAATTTTACTATCTGATTTCTTAAAGGTTGCCATTCTTTGTGGATTAAGAAGGAATTTTTGCATTGTTTTCATTAGTATTTCATTAAGGCCACAGATGCCAAACGTTTTTTTCATATATTTGTTGACCGATTATGTTTCTTCCTCTGTCAAGTGTCTGTTCATTTCTCTTGTCCATTCCTTGTCTGGGTCTTTAATATTAGGTGATTTAATTTCTTGAGTTCTTTGTACATTTGAGATATTAGCCTTGTGTCTGCAGAGTAGCTTGTGTCTGCTTTGGTCTTATTGCCACTCTGTAGGTTGTTTCTTCACTCTGTGATCGATTCTTTCTCTGCAGAGAAATTTTTAGTCTAATATAATCTCATTTATTGATTCACACTGCTGTTTCTTATGTAATTGATGTTCCATTTAGAAACTCCTTTGCTACACCGGGGTCTTCAAGTATTTACCTATTTTATCATCCAGTAGACTAAATATTTCTGTTTTAATGTTTTGATCTTTGATTCCTTTTGACTTTAATTTAGTATATGGTGAGAGGTAAGGGCTCAGTTTCAATCTTATGCAAACAGAGAAACAGTTTTCCCAGCATGACTTCTTGAAAAGGCTATCTTTCCCCTAAAACGGGCTTTTGATCCTTTATCAAAGATCAAATAGTTAAACATGTCTAAGACAGTTGCTGTATCCTCAGTTCTATTCCATTGATCCATGTATGCGTTTTTCATCCAGTATCATGCTATTTTTATCACTATACTAATGATAGTATAGTGATAGTGTATGAAGATATTCGCTTCAAGTCAGGTATTGCTATACCTCCTGCTTTGGTCTTATTGCCTTTCCAAAAATTTCTTCTGCCAATCATTTCATTTTTTCATTGCACTGTGGTCTGATAGTATGCATAAGGTAATCTCAATTATTTTATATTTACTTAAGGTACTTTTATGGGTTAGTATGTGACCTATTTCCAAAAAATACCATGTGCTGCTGAAAAAAATTCATACTCTGTTGTAGAAGAGTGGAATGCTCTGTGTATGTTAAGTCCATTTGTTCAAGGATATGGCTCAGCTCTGATATTTCTTCATGGTTTTGTTGTTGTTCTTGTTGTTGCTATTGTTTTTCTTTAGATGATCTATTTCTTTGCAAAAGCAGAGTGTTAAAATATCCTACTATGATAATGCTAGTTGTTATGGGTTATACACCATGTCAGGTTGAGAAGTCCAGAAGCTTAAACAAGTAACTCAGCAGCTATACATCCTGGGGTGTAGAGCACAAGCAGTGACCTATTTATTGTGTCAATTTGAGAAGGTCAGAAGTTTAACTGAGAGACTCAGCAGGGGGCCAGGGTTCTTACTTTGTAAATATCCTCATCCTGTGCAAAGGAAGGCAAGGAGATTTGTGAGAGCTACACCCATCCTGGGGGGGAGGGGTGGCCTGTGTACAATATAAGGGAGAAAAAGAGGCTTGCTCTGGCCCCTTTTACTCTGGCTGCTTTTGCTCTGGCTGCTGCTTTGAAGTGTTGCCCCAGTGCCATGCCACCCTGCCTTGGAGCCAGCTGATTATGGACTGACACCTCCAAAAACTATAAGATAAATAAACCTTTCCTTCCTTCATTTTGGGTGTCAGGTATTTTGTCTCAGCAATGAGTGAAAAGTAACTAAGATACTAGTGTTTATTTGATCTTTTAATTTCAATAGTTTCTGTTTGTTGACAATAGGTGTTCCAGTATTTGGTGCACATATATTTATCAATGTTATCTCTTTTTAATGGATTTTCTAGTACATAGTGACCTTCTTTGTCTCTTCTAATAAGGTTTAACTTGAAGCATACCATGTCTAATATTGGAATTGCTAGCTTTTATCATTTTTGGGGCCCTGGTACATGAGACTATTTTCCACACTTTAATTTTTAATCTGTGAATATCTTTTTGATTTTGATGAATTTCTTGACTGGTATGTGTTTTCTTCTCCCTGTTTGACATCTTGGTCTGCCTTCAGAGATTTGATTAACCTAGTCTTCTGTTGAGATATATATATATATATATATATATATATATATATAATCTTTTTCCCTGCTTTTTTTGTGGGGGAGATACTGCATGTTGAAGAATTGACAGCGAGGAGTTTGTGATTTAGACACAGATTTTTAGTAGCATGTTGCCTCTATATGTCCAGTGCAAGTATTTAGTCCTTCTGTTATTTAGTTGAAATGATTTGTACTCAGTTTCTATATTTTCTGAAAAAATTACTTCTGTTTATGATAGCATCAACAGATTCAACCATATAACACTTCTATGCAATAGTACTTGCAGTTATACTTCTCTCCTTTGTGTACACTTTATACACACTTTGACTGTTTATTATTTGTGGTTGTTCTGCAATGAGGTAGGTGAAATGAAGGGAGGATGATGGAGAGTAGTTGGATGAGGAGGATAAGACACTAAGGGAGAAGTAGGATTAAACAGCGACAGGTGAGAAAAGGTGGTTGTGGGGTTCGATTCTATTGCCGTACTTTTAGCTGAGTTGAAAAGTTGTATCGAGGGTTTTCAGATCAAATTTGTGAGGCAAGAGCAAAATATAAAAGAAAGGAGGTTTACTCTGTGATTGAGGGGAGTGATATGGTGTCAGAAGCTGCTGATAGAGAGGACCACAGGCTGGGTGAGATACAAGTGAGTCAAAGGCTTAGAAAGGGAAGATTGAGGGTTAATACTGGAGAAGAAAGGAGTGACAGTGGGGCAGCTAAGCACGGAAAGTTAGAAACTTAGAGGAGGAGTTTGTACACTTAGAAAGGGAATAGAGAAATATGGCCATAGCTTTGCTCTGGGGGGTTGGTTTAAGGTGAAGAATCTAGATAGTGAGCTGAGATGGAGACAACCTAGATACCTGTTAAATCAAAGTAATAGAAGAAAAAACCCACAAAAATAAAACCCTAATAAACAACAACAACAAAAAAAACCCATAAAAGAACATAGCAACCCCACATTACCAAATAAATCAAGAAAGAACCCCCAAAACTCGAAATTTATGAAACACCCAGTGGGAACACAGATTGCATCTTCCAATGAGATAGAGTATAAACGACTCATGGAACTTCTTTGCCAGGAAGTCTGAGTGCTGACATGCCAGTAGCTCCTGTGCCTTGGCCACTACAGGCCTGCAGCTAACTCACTCTCTGAGCTTTTTTCCACCAGGTTGCAGGGATTCCTTTGAGTCTGATCCAGTCAGAGTTTTGGAGTTAGAAAGTCTTGCTGTCCTTCCCCCTGAGTGTGATAGAGGAATCACCCGACTGGTTCACTGGCACAAAATCGTCCGCTGAGAAGGGTTTTCCTGTGCAGTCCAATCAGCGACAGTGGTAAACAATCTAAGTAGTTATTGTGACATCTGTCTGAGCAAACTGAGGACACACTATGAGACCCCTTGCAGACATTCCTCAGCCTAGAGAAGAGATCTGCAGGCAGTGTCTAAATGCAGTAGCGATGTCTCTATGGTTAAAAAAAGCATTCAACTGTAATTTTGTAGAATCGATTATCTAAAGTCCAGAGTGTTGGAGACCAGGTGATTCTGGGGAATGTGGGGGAGTACACACACAAAAAAATGTGCTTTTTTATTTTGTATGTCTTTAGTCTTCAGCTATGTGGTATGCGAAGGAGAAAATAGGGAGGCAAAGAATTCTAAGAGTGGGAGAGATATGTTATATATCTAGATGGGGTAACATGGAAAACTGGGTATAAAATCAGTGGCAAAGCTGGGTGTGGTGGCGCACGCCTTTAATCCCAGCACTCGGGAGGCTGAGGTAGGTGGAGCATTGTGAGTTTGAGGCCGGCTTGGGCTACAACGCGAGCACAAGGCCTGCCTGAGCTACATAGTGAGACACTGCCTCAAAAAACCAGGGCCGGGAGTTTGGCTTAGTGGCTCAAGCGCCTGTCTGGCAGGTGCAAGGTTGTGAGTTCAATCCCTGGTGCCGAAAAAAAAAAAATCAGTGGCAAGAAATGGAATGGCAAAAGATTCTATGGATAATACAAATAATAGAAAACAAGTTAAAGGGAAACATATGAAGTGGGGAGAAGAAAAACAGAAAAGCAGAAAGAATTCAAGTGAAAATACACAGATAAAAGTAGAAGGAATAAAAAGATACAAGGGCACTTTTAGTAAACTATATCTGTGGAAAATGGGACAAATAATGGAATAAAAATGAGGGGTTGAATAGAAAGAGGAAAACAACAGAAAGGAAAATCTTCTATCATTTTGAACATGTGGCTCTTTTCCACAGCCTCGGAGTAAAGTCAGGTCATGACTCTGCTCACGCTAGAAGTCTAAGGTGACAGTCTAGCCCCAGAACAGTGCTGGGTGCAAACAGCCAGGGCAGAGTGCCAGGCTGAACCTGACCTCCAGTCTAATGAGCCAGGGACACGTTTGCCACCTGCAGCCACTCAGCAGGATGATCTCCAGCCTGCACTCCATCTACTGGCTGTGTCCATAGCTGTCCTTCCCTCATCCACTCTGGCAACTTGACAGTGTGGAGCTCGGCTTGAAGCCAAGGGGATGCTCTAGGAGCGAGGTTCAAATGCTGAGTCCTTTCCTACAATGCTGTCCCTGCCGGCTCTTGTTCTGAGGTTGTGGTGCCAGGCTCTGGACCAAGGTCACTAACCAACTGTTGGATGTGGAAGGCTACTCTGGAACTGGTATCCTGCATTTTCTTTGCAAGTTCCAAGTGTGGTTGATTCTTTCAGTTCCCATGCAGTTCTTTCTTCTTCATGTAATGTTCCACGGTTGTCTCCAAGTAGTGTCCTGTGGGTTGGAATCTTCAAATCAGAATTCAGACTTGGTGACCATGTTGAATTTGGTTAACCCAGCTCTTATTTAGCTTTCCTTTTATGATAGATTCTCCCCGTCTCTGTGTCTCTTGTTGATCGTCTCTGAATCTCTCTGCCATGGCTCCTCCTCTACCCAGCCAACTTGGATCTTGCAGACCCTACCTTCTCAGTGGATCTTTCCTCAGCTTCTATAATGTGACTCCTCCTCCAGTCAGTCATGTCGAATCCTCTATTCCAGGCTCTTGCCTTGTCCGGGATCAGGTCTGTTGTTTGGCTGACCCTTCTCTTCTCCCATACAGAGGGGAAACAATGTAGAGCCAGCTCCAAGTTGGTGGCGGCTGGCTCAAGGCACAGAATCCACAGCTGTGGAATTGGCAGGGACCAGCCCACAGAACCGAGCATTCTACCAGAGCCAGGAGTCCAAGGATTCTGCCTTTAATTCTCTTCTTCGCACAAGTATGAGTGAAGACAGAAAATGCCAGGGCCTGTCTGCATGCATTCAGAGCATGAAATAATTTTTCTCTTTTCAGGCAAATCCATGTTTGCCATTATGAAAATAACTCACAACACACATTTCTGAAAATAAAGTGGTAGGACTATTAAAGTATTCTGAATATACCCATTTTCTCAAAGGCACACATTTAGCCCTCTCAAGTGTCCCTCCATCAGGACCCTGGGAGTCACTGCGTATATTCTGGCGCATCAGGATCACCCGGATCCTGACCTCAGTGGCAGAGCTGCTCACAAGGAGCCTGCAGCTCCTACCTTAGGGTAATTAAGCCCTGCAGAATCTTTCTGCTTCCTTCTCTTTTTGTTTTTTGTTGATATTTTCATTTTTTAAAAAATCCAGTGCTGCTTTTAAATCTGAATTAATTATTCTCCTGAAGCTCCTTGATTTGTTTGTTTCATGCAGGGAGAGACAGGTATAGGCACAGGTGTTAATTGAACAACTTCTTGTCAGATGCTGATAAAATCTTCATTGCTGCTGGTCCTTCAATGTGTGTGTGTGTGTGTGTGTGTGTGTGTGTGTGTGTGTGTTTATATATATACCCACTAATGTTTTTAACATATTCTTTAGTGAGGAGACTGGGAGATGATCTCTTTATTTTAATGCCTAGGTGGACTTTGTTTTGGAAAAGATCAGACTATAGATATGCAGATCTATGTGGCAGTGTGAAGGGGATCTAAAGGGAGGGTTTAGCTGACAGTGTCTGCAACTAGAGCTATGTCATTTTCAAAGCCTCTTTCCTGGGTTCTGCACTGGATTCTATACCTCAAGAATTTTTTTCATTGCCTCTGTTGTGCTGATAGAGGCGGACACAGCCCATTGACTACAAGGATGTAGTAGGCTATTGGAGAGAACTGTGTTGCTACAAGGAGAACAAGATTATTACAAGAGCAAATAGCTGGGCAAGGAATAAGGAGTGAGTTATTGGGATAACAGCAGAGCTTAAATACCATGTGAAAGGGAAGAGTGTGTTTTGTTGTAACTTTGGATATAACAGCAAATAATTCACGGAGTTTCTCTTTCATAATGCATGTGTAGTTAGGCTAATGTTTCCTTGCTTTTATTAGTGAAGTTATTCATTTATGAAACAGAAAAGTGCTTATGTTATTGTTGGGGAAATCATATCTGAAAGGAAGAAGCACCATATATGGATTCTTTGACATTATTCCTAATATTGCAAGACACAAGTATAGGAAGTTAAGTAGCTTATTATAAGATAGATGCAATCTGTATGCATCTTTCTGCTGTACAAATGCATAATTTCTTAAAATAAATTGTTTCATATTTTAAAGGCTCCAAAAAAGTTCCTTGAATTTCTTCATTTAAGAAAAGAGAAAGATTTTTGACACATCATGAAAAAGGTAATGGTATGCTCTGGAAGGCTAGGGCTACTTTACCTCATCTTGTTTCTCTCACTTATGTGAGGATAGTTTGGAATTCGTCTACTTTGTATCCTGAAAAAAAATATTTAACTGAGGGTAATATTCTTCTACAATCACTTCCATATTTTTGACTCGTCATCAATAATCCAAAAGATCACTTCCATTGCAAAGTTCTTTTTCATTTAATCTAGCACTAATTTTTTCCTTGAATTTTTACAATCTATGACTCAAACTTTAATAATACTTCTTGACATAAATTTTAGTAGTTATTTTAGGTGCCTCTTATGTTCTTCAGTAAATAAGAATTTTAAGGACTAGAAACTGAGACAAAACCCTTTAGATAGTCATGAACTTGGAAAGAGCAACAAGAGACAGAAAGGCTGGTGTATAGGAGGTCATCACCACAGGATAGTTAGAAGTAGAGGAGACCACCAGGTGAGTTCTTGTGGGCTATGGAAAGGAAAATCTAAAACAGATGCTTTACACAGGCCAGTTTTTGTTGTTAAAGGTCATTCTGGTTATTGTGCAGAACACGATTACGTGAAGACCAGAATGACAGGAGGAAAAGGCTACTTATAAGGATGAGGCACTAGTTCCCATGAGAGAGGACCAGGCTCACAGTGCAATAGAACAGAGCATCAAGCACTGAACTTTGTTGAAGAGTAAATAATTGGGTGGCAGTATCAGTCACATTTCTATTACTATAAGAAACAATTAAATAAATCAACTTGCAAAGAAAATATTTTGTATCTCAGATTTACAGATTTCAGACCATAATTGAATAACCTTATAGAGTTGGACCTGTGGCAGCCAGATGCAGAAAAACCATTCATTGGATTGGTTTTCTCACTGGCAGAATGAGCAAAAGTGAAGGGGGTCTCCATTTCCCTTTCAAGGGCACATCCCCTAGGACCAGAAGACTTTCCACTAGGTTTGACCCACCTCTTAGTTTCCACCACCTCCAAATAGTGCCACGCGGGGGAATAAGTTTGACACAGAAGCAGTCTAGATATAAGCTGAAGCAAGGAGAATGACTTTTGCATGATAATATTTTCACAGTGTGGAATTTTGCACTAATGGATCTTAAAATTCTGTGACAACATGAACTCTAATCCTTAACCTAAACTAAATCTTAATGCCTGCCCTAATCCTAGTCCTAACATGAATGAAAAGGATTAAAAGAGACAAATACAATGGCAAAAGGATTTTATTCTACTTCAGGCATTTTGATGCAGGTTGAATAAGTTTGCCCTGTTTAGACATAGACCTGAGACTCTGGAATTCATCCAGAGTAGAAAGCGTAAGCTCTATGTTTAAAATAGTATGGATACAAAAATGTTACTCACTTTCCTCTATCTAACTGAGCAGATCTTAACCAGCAAGTTGGATTCTTTCTAGATCTGATGTTAAATAAACTAGAAAAAAATGCATTAGATTCAACGAAAAACATGAGTCATGAGAATCTATGTCCTATTTTCATATAATGCCCTTAAATATATCAATGGTAGACACTTGAAATAATGACCTCTGTATTCTAATAAAACCTACTTTCTTATCCTGATAATGCAAAGAACTATGGCAACACAAGAAAATATTTCTTTCACTATTTGCATATGAGTTTTGTCTCCTCAAACAGGGAAATCTTTAGAGAAACATGACTCGAGTCCTGTAATACTATTATCAACTTAATGCCTCCGAGGTCATGTATCCAGCTGGTATGTACTGCATGTGTGGAGATATCACTGATGACAGAATTTTTCACCAGACTTAGAATGACCAATTTGTATCTTGACGTGGGGAAAAATTACTCAGTGAGGAAATCCATGCCAAGTCACAGCAAGCCACACTTCAAATATGCAGTTCCCTCAAGTCCCCTCCTTTTCCTAATCCTGATGCTTGCATCTTGATCTTCTTTTTACTCAGATTTTTGACAACTGTTGCACTTTCGAGGACCGTGAAAGGTTGATAAGCCAATAGCAGGTTCCTTCTTGTGCCTACCTTTTTCCTCATTGTTAAGAAGAGAGATGCCATGTCAGGAAAATAGGTTTGTATACATTTTACATTATCTCATAAGAAAGGATGGGCCAAGCTACTTAACGGCCTTAAAGCCGTTGTGTTCAGTGACTCTGGCTGCTCTTTTAGCCTGGGCCGAGTATGCACAGTGACCTCAGGGTGAAGACTTTCATTGGCCATCCCTAAATGCCTAGCCTTTCACTTCCCCTAGGACCTTAAAGGCTTTGCTTTGCAAATAAAAATGTCAGAAGGTCCATCTCTGAATTTATATTTAGTGACCCAATAGAACAGTTTTGGCTAAGGATTTACTTGTTTGGGAATGATCTGAAGCCTTGAATCAGCTGGAGGAGTGGGCCTAATGACAGGAAAGATGGCCCTGGGAACTGATAGTATATTGCCCTCTGCCCTCTGTCTCACCTTGGAAAGATGTGCCTGGCAGTGCTGTGAGCTGGGGGAGGATAAACAGCCAGACCCCTTCCGCTGCTTTGGGAGAGTGTGATGAGAATCAGCCCAGCGACAGAGATTTTTAAAGATGTTTTATTAATGTGTCCCTTGACTGTTCATTTGCTAAGGGTTTACAAATGCTTCATCAATTATTAATGGTCTTGATACCTAGCTTTATAAAAATCTTTAATATTGGGACAGAGATGGGCATTGAATAATTCACACCCACTGTGACTTCTACTAAGCGAATGCCTGTTAACAGATGAAGCCAAGGTAATCTGGATTAAATTTGTTTATTTCTGAGTTTGTTCCTTTTCATTCCTCTAAGAATGAGGACTATACTTAGAAGAACAAGCATGCCATCTTGTTAAAATTGAAGATGAAGAGCCAGAACTCGCGTGGTTTCGAGCTAATGTTTCTTCTGACCTTGGGTAATGGCTGTAAAGTCATTTAATAGGTCTATCTTCTTGACATTTTCAGATTTCTCAGGCTTTATTCTGCTGCTCATTTCTAAATGAATTATTGACGATGAATTTAACCAGTCACCCATTAGTTTGCACTTTTCTCACTCTCCATATATCAATTTTGGCCAGGCGGTTTCCTGGCAGAGATAGAAATTATGGCTGGCTCTGTATTGTCATTCTCAGGAGACATTTTTTCAGATTTATGGATTCTTCACGCTTCTATTTTGTTGCTTTTAACAAAATGCAGTTAGAAATTAAAAAGCATTTCACACTCCTTCCGTGTGAGTGCATTGTGTGTCTGTGCATGTGTGTGTGTGTGCACAGACATTTCAATGTCAAGAAGCACTGTGTGTTTTCAGAAAAAGATTACTTCAAAAAAGAAGATAGAGTAAGAAAACATCTAGAATAAGCTGTGAATCAAGGTGAAACCCGATGGTGGGAGTACCTTTTTCATTCATTAATTTATTTTTATTTTTCAGTTGTGGGAGGTGACTCAGATGACTTGGCTACTTGTAGAGGTTGATCCAGGGAAGCACCATCTGCAGTAGTGGTGGTGAACTCACGGCACATGTGCCACAGTGGGCATGCCGAGCCCTCTCTGTGGACAGGTGTGCCGGCCAAGTTTTGACAAATGGTTAGCTTGCACACACAGCAATGATTACATTAGCTGTGCAAAAGCACACCTTTCAATAAAAAGCCATTTATAGCAAAAGTTTGATACTGTATTTTTCTTTTAAGAGAAAGCGTGCTAATATATGAGATTTTTTTAAATTAAAATGTCAATATTCGAATTTAATTGCAGTGCTAGAAGTTTGTGATAGATTAGTGAGTTCTGGGCTGTGATTTGGGCGCTTGGATTCTAAAAGGTTCGCCATCACTGACCCAGAGTCTGTGGGAGCACTGGAAGGTTCTAGACAATAAGTGTGTTCTAGGAGTGAACTGCAAATGAGATGAAAGGGAATAGCAACAATCGACTTCAAGTAGAAGGCGAGAATTTGTGAAATAGAATATTATGGTAAATCTCTGTTAACTCTGCTGGTCTGTGGTTTATGTGGATTGAATATCATTTCTGGGAGTGTCTGTGATGCTGTTTCTGAATGAGATTCACATTTGAATGCAGGGACTTAGTAAAGCAGATTTATCTCCCCAGGGCTGGGACCATTTTCTCATCTGCTGAAGGCTTGAACAGAGCAAAAGTCAGAAGGAAGGGCCTCAACACAGGTCCTAACGCAGAGGCGGGGCTCGCCAATTGATCTCCCATGAATAAAAAGCCAGGAAACTTAAAGCAAACGACAAAATCAGAGGCTGCTACCAGTAGTCATTTACTTGGCACCAAATTTTACAAACAAAGTTAGCAAAGTTGCTGAAAACTAGAATCAGTACCTGTGGGGTTGTATGTCAGATGTCATCACGCCAGAGCCAGTGAGCCAAACCCAGTCCATGCCTATTTTCATCTACAAAGCTTTGTGAAAATAAAATCACACTTTTAAACTTACTTCTTGTGATGTTATGATATGCTACCACGTGAGTAAAGAGATGGTGTTGTAAAGGGGTTGGACATATATAATTTTTTCACTTTACAAGATTGCTAACCTTTAATAGTAATACATATGTAAAGATAAAATATACAAAGCATTCTTTACTATGTATAAGGACAGCAATGCCAAGAAACACATGGATTCTTTCTCCTCTCTATGTCTTTCTAAAATCTATTTCTATGACTCTGGTAATGCTTGCTTTATTTTCAAATTACAAGTCCTATAGATGTTTGATTCCACTTCAGTTCCCTCCCATCCTTATTTGAGGATCCCTCAAGTGATGTGAAAGATGTTGACATTAAGACAGTACAGATCCTTTTGAAATCCCACAATAATACAAACAAAAATTATAACAATAAAAGAAGCAGTCAGCTGTGGTGGCACATGCCTGTAATCCCAGGACTTGGGATTGCCATGAGTTCACACACTGCCCGAGGTCCATAGCAAGTTCAAGGCTAGCCTGGACTACATAGTGAGAAATTGCCTCAAAAACGAACTATCAAACAAAAAATAAATAAATAAAACACACAAATTTTCTTATGTTCTAATCTCTATTAAAATTGCTTTTAATCTAAATTTTATTGTTTAAATCATGAAATAACTTCATAATGGATGTTTGTTATCATCACCATTTTCCAGATAGGGACAGAGAGGCACAGAGGAGTCCAAAAGTAGGCCCAAGTTCAAGAAAGCATGAATGGAAGTACTAGAATCAAAGTCAAGTAGTCTGGCTTCAGAGCTTCTGTTTAACCCATATGCCATGCTACTTAGCTCTTGATGAATATGAAAATCTGGAACGATTGCTAGTCTGTTCTGATAACAGACATGCTTCAGTTAATGAAAAGTAGAGTATTTCATATGAGAAATACTAATTTACAGAGCACTTCAAATGGATTTGGCACTCAAATTATATCAATTATTTAAAATAATGATTTAAGGCATGTGGCCAGAGATCACAATTTTTCACTATAAAAATAAGCTACTTATTTGGCAACATAGAAAATCCTAGAGTCTAGGAAAGATAAATATGCCTTAAAATACAGAGGGGTGCAGAAAATTATTATGTTTCTATTATGACTTAGCAATAAACTGTCCTCCAAAGACTCAGGCATTGACCATGCTAATCTAATTGGTTAATTCATTAATCAGTTCATAGCTGAATGTGTTGTTAGTAGGTGGGACTGGTTTGAGGAGTAGTTCATTAGGTGCATCCCTTTGAGGCATATATCTTTTCTCTGGCTCTCTT